>OMNR01099474.1:5351-20092 GCA_900303205.1 Mora moro
TTTTTTTATCGGTGACACACACACACACACACACACACACACACACACACAGTATACCTCCAGCATTGAGGAAGGTGACTTTGCCTGTGCCCGTGTCATGGTCGTATTCCACTCTCTCCACCTCTCCTCCTCCTCTGCTGGGCTTGGAGAAACTGGACTCCAGGCGATCTCTGATTCGCTCCTGGGGCATGGCAGACCGCACACCGGAGAACATCAACTCCTTCGTTGACACGTCAAGCTGGATCTACAGTGTTTGGCAATAACAGAACAGCGATGACACGTTAACCACATGAATGTTTGATGATTAGTCTCTCCTGTAAAAGAGAAACTTTTGAATCTTTTTAACTCAGGTAAATAAAAGGAGAAGAGAAAAAGAGAACAGAATAGTACCGCAAACTTGACAGAAGACTTCAGGGTCAGGCTCTTTGGTCTCACGTCTAATACATTCTGCCCACACGGCACAGGGCACCTGGCCAGCCTCCGGATCTTGGAAGCCACTGGAAATGATCAACCAGGGAGACGGAAAGAGGTTTAAAGAGAAGATTAAAAAGTAGAACTGAATTGTGGTTGTAGTGTGTGGTTGCAATGTGAATGTCGTAGAACAGGTTTACAGCTGGTGTAACATGGTTTAGGAAATTCACATGGTGATCATTCATTTTCTGGGAACAGGCGTGTTACAAGTGTGGTGGTGGATATTATTTTTGTTCGCTATTTTATCAACTAATATGTGCATATTTAAGACGTACAAAAGCAGGACAAAGTACCTAGACTCTATTAACAGTGGTCATGCCAGCAACGCATTTCCTGGAAGCCATGAACAGATTATGCAATGTCCCTGTATTAATCTTTGACCATTTCCTCCTGGGTGGTGCTCGTACAAGTCAGTTCACTGTTACATTTTAACATTGTTTTCAACTCTGGTCATGCGCCGTCTATAGCCGCCAGACCTTCGAGTGGTAGACAGCAAGAGTTTGACTACATTCGATTCGCCATAGAGCGGGTCAGAAGAATGTATTATTTATTCATATGATATTCGTATTACTTTTTCCACACCTCACATAAACTAAAGTGTGATATTCAAACGTGCATATCTTCTGTTGATTGTATAATTCCTTCAGATATCTAATTGGGTACAACGATAGGACAATGCAGACATTTTGTGTCAACACAATGCTACCGAGAGACAGTAGATAAGAAATGATATTCAGTAGTCGCCATAGTGGCCGATAGTCTACCTTCCTTTTCTTCGAAGGTGATGAGTGCCTGTCCTCCATTGAGGATCGTGGACGGTTTCTCTGTGATGGTGAAGAATCCACTGATGTGATGGCTGTCATAATCATCGTGATCACCATCTATTTTTGGCACGTCACTAAACATTATCTTTGTGTCAGGAATCTGGGCACAGAACTAGACAGACATAGAAACACAACACATGTTTATAGAGGGCTGCTGCTATTTCAGTTACATCACAGATAGTAGATATCTTGTTTACCTTTAACTTCTGTGTTAAGTCAAAGAACTCGGTTCTTCTAAATTCTAAACCACTGTTAAAGCCCTTCAGTCGGTCCATCAAATCCTTGTTTTCCTTCTGAAGTCGGAGGATTTCACCCTATGCAGTTTGAAAAGAAATTAAGCATTTTACAAATCATTTACAGATATCAAGTTATTTGTTGCGTGCCATTTGATAGTGCAATAAATAGTACACATTCACATCTGAACAAATAATGTAGGGCCTATAGGCTTCTAAAGACAAAACAAAAAATGCAAGCTCAATAAACACAATAATAGACAACAACACAACTGTCAGATGTCAATAAACGAACCGTAAACCTAAAGGAAAAATACTGTTATCCTTTAATTTAGGCCTATGGCCTACATAGTGTAAAGTAGGCATACCTCTATGGCCATCGTGGCCTGGGTGCTTTCCTCGTGATACTGCTCCTGCTGTTTACGAGCAGAAGCCAGGTCCTCCCGAGCCTTGGTCTTGGCGTCCTCTTGGTTGAAAGCCTCCAAAGTGAATTGGTCTTTCACAGACACGGCCTCTTCCACTTTAGCCTTCAAAACAAACCGGGTCACAGCTAGTATAGGTTACAACTTCAAACAGGTTAACGCCAGTAGGTTAACAATGTGGACTCATACACGATAGGCCTACCCTCCACATTTCCAGCTCCTTCATGGCATCGTCGATTTCAATTGCTTCCAGCTCAGCAAGGACCATCTTAAGAAAACAATTCAAAACTGTTAGCATTACGCCACCGATACATACATATATATGTGCGGACAGACGACGCCTTGAGTCGTGTTTACCGTGTGGTGGTTCGTCGTGTGGTTCAACGTCTCGCTGTAATAAAAACGTGTCAGAGTTATGTTCGGTTGTTCCGTGTGTGTTTACTGTGTGTTGTATCCGATTATTAAAAACATAAATAAAAAAGACATGGATGTATTAGAATAGTTTAGCAAAGAGTTTCTATTTCAGTAGGCTACTTACCAAGTAGGGCGTTGTTTTTGTCGGGGTGGCGCTTCACGGAAAACGAAAGTGAAAGTCCAACGCACCGACAGGGATTTCCCTTGAAGCGTTACATTAAAGCCCGCAGCGGGTATGTGCTGCTGAACAGTCGGCCATGGCTGGGAAAACTCTCATTGTGGAGGGTCTTACTGCCGACGTGGACGACGCCAGTAAAACCAAGTTGGTCTTGTACTTCAAAAACAAAAGGCGATCCGGAGGCGAGGTGTCAGAGCTGCGTGTGGACCCGACCGACGGACGGCGAGTGTATCTCGTCTATCTCGACGACGAAGGTAGGTGGTACAAAGTGTTTAACCGTTTGCTCTTCAATGCTAGATTAGTTGCAACTAATGCGTTGCAATCGTGTGGATGTTTTCCTTTTCCTAGCTCGGAACGACGTGTTGAAAAGGACTCATCAGGTTAATCTCAAGGGGTCAGTGGGTGTCGTAACGCTGCACGTTAGAGTGCCAGAAGACGTGACAGAGGCAGAGGTGAATCACAAATAGCGCCACATTTAGATTGATATACAATATGATTTGGGCACCTTCACGTGTGATCATCATGTCATGCCTGCTTAATAATAAACACGTGTCGTCCTTCCACAGCCGGTGTTGTCTTCTCAAGCTGGTAAGGTCCAATTTCACTCATTGTTTTCATTGACACGGGGATTCGTAATTTGATACTTTCTAAATACAGTTTCAGACTCCCTCTGCGATGACGAACCGAAGACGGACGCCACACTACTGCGTGTCACCAGTGAGCGCAAAAGAGAGTTTCTTGAGATGTTCTTTGAACAGTATATCACAGATCCTATTCTTAGAATGCATGGGAAAAACACATGGATCCTTCAAATATCCAATAAGTCAGGTAATCCAACTATTAATACAAGCAAGGTGATACTAGTATGGGCTTATCATGAAGTGGTAAGCAGTGTCATGCACTCGTGATCTGCACTGAGAAATAATTAGAAATGCTAAACTAACTAATTAACTAAAGGTGCATGTAAGAAGTTGATGCTTTATCCAATCAAGATCCTAGATTTTCTCATGTTTCATGTTTCATGATGTCATGTTTAAAAGACCTACTCAATGTTAACGTGTAATATACATATCATATTTACTCTTTGTTTGCATAACAGCTAGTAAATAATAACTCCCCCCCCCCCCCACACACACACACACACACAAACCTTTGCAGACATAGAAAGTGTGTGTGCCAGAGAGCTGCAGCAGCATGGCGTATCATTGGAAGTGTACACGGAGAAGGAGGAGGAAGACATGGTGGACGGATCCGCCAGACAGTATGTCCTCAGTGGCTTGGACGATAGCTTCTTCTCCGACTCCATCTCCATGTACATCCACAGCTGCAGCCACCGGGCGGAGCACACCTGGGAGGCGGTGGGTGGAGACAGCATCGTGGTCACCTTCAAAAAGGAAATAGGTGGGTACCAGTTCGGACAAAGTGACAAAACCCCAAAAAAGGAAAACCAAACCCTAAACCTGTTACGATTCAGAACGGGTGGACCCAAATGCCCGACACCAAAAGAGAATCAAGAACAGGATTTATTATTATTATTATTATTATTATGATTATAGTCAGGGGATCAGGCAATAGTTTGACAATGGACAGGTTACAAGCAAGGGGTTGGGCAACAGGCAGGGTAGTCAGATGGGCAGTGGTTTGGCAAGGTGCAGATACTCAGGCAGGCGAGGGTTGTTAACGAGCAGGCAATCCGAAAGACAGGGAATAACCCAAACAAAAGGGGAAAACGGGATCACAGGGAGGAACGAGGAAACACGAGGAGAGAACTAAACACAAACTGGATAAATACTAGAAATGTTGGAAACGTGACCACCACTGAGAGAAGATAACCTCTACAGGTTGTTTAAAATGTTTTATGAATAAAAGATTAGCCGTGTACCGTTGCAGACCATTTTGGGCTTGCAGCATAGATTTGATAAGTAATATAAATAAATATTTAATTCTTTGTTTAAATTAGTGTCATTCACAATATGTAAATTGAGTAACAACTATCACAACGTTTGTATCGATGTAACCCAAGTATGTGTGTGTGCCCGCAGATGTACCCCATTTCATGGAGAAAACTTTGACCAAGATGTTGAACAACAAAAAGATTGAGGCCTATCATTTGGAATTGACCAAATCTGTTATTGTCGAAGGAGACATGAGTCAAATTTCTGAAGATTTCCTTACACTATATTTCTCCAATAAGACCAGAAGTGGAGGGGACAGCATTAAGTCCATTGTCCATGTCAACCAAAACAGCACTGTAATTACATTTGAAGACTGGAGGGGTAAGCTCAACTGTTAAAAATGTGACATTTCACATTTAACTGTTATGTTCTGTTACATTGCGTAATCGATTGATTGTGTACATTTTGTTTCATAATTAAAGGTTTACATTATTGGTCATTATGATGAACAAAGAGTTCTCACACAATACCTTATATAGTTATAAAAATGTTGATGATGAGCAAGATGATAATAATAATAATGTAATCATTATTATTATTATTATTATTATTATTATTATTATTATTATTTTGTTTGTTGTATTATTTTATTATTATAATTTGTTATCATTCTCTCCTTTTCCATAGTTGCTCAGAGGGTGGCTGAGGGCAAACACACTCTGATGAGAAAGGAGCTTGTTGCACAGCTCTTCTACCCTGACCTCCAGAGGGTTCTGACAGGGCAAACACAGCTCCAATCACATTTTTCAACTGATATAGCCGTCCCTGTCACATCCGAACTCCTGAGTTTTATCAGTAGCAATGAGATCTGGAGAGAAGAGCTCACATCAGCGCTTCAAAGAGTCCATGCAATGGTTTCCTTCAACATTGTCTCCAAGCACCCACAACTGGAACTGAAGATGTCAATGGACAAGCAGTCATTGGGCCTGCTCCAGCATGGCCCCTCTTGGGAGACCAATGCTCGAAGAGAGGTTCAGACCCACTTGGAGAAATACATGGTGGAGCACATCCCAATGGAGGCTGAGGTCTGGCAGGCAGTTAAGGGTAGTTATCCCTTAGTCAACATGGCTACCGCCCTCATCTCCCCAAACATCTGCACCTCAGAGTTAGTGGTGGTCGGGAGACGGGGGGAAGTGGAGAAACTTGTGAAGGAGATCAAGAGCAAGATGGAAAAGGCCAGAGATGAGCTCCAAGTAGTGAAAAACACTGTAGAGAAAGAGATCCAACTCGACTCCAAAGAAAGGCTAGGTCTCATCTTGGATCTTGTTGGGGATGAATTGGTCAATGTGGACCTATCCAAAAATAATGTAACCTGTACCATACATCTCAAGGGGCTCAGCGAAATGGTGCAAACAGCAGAAATTCATATCCAAAAAGTCCTAGATACTTTAACTTCAAAAAAGCTTGATTCTTCCCATAACCTTACACAGTTTGTGCACTCGCTTGACTTACAGAAGTTCCAAAATGATCACTTTTCTCAGGACAACATTGTGGCCGTGGTGATCTGTAGCAAGGAGTCCGTCACAGTTCTCGGTAAGAAGGGTGACATTGACAGAGCTGAAAAAAAACTCAAGGAGGTCATCAAGCAAGAAGATATTTCTATTTCCGGGGGGTACGACAAGGAAACCTTTGGTGAGCAATGGGAAACTTTTCATGCTGACCTCACAAAGGAACTTGAAGCTACCCAGAACTGTCAAAATATTCTCATCGAATTTTCAGGGGACAAAATTGAATTATGTGGATTCTGTTCTGTGGTTGATGATGTCCTTGCCAAGGTGAAGGGACGTCTTGAGAACAAGAAAGTATTGACAAAAGACGTCCCTCTGAAAACAGTACAGGAGGTGGAATTTATTGAGGCTTGCATGAAACTCTCAGCGGATCCTCAGCTCAGAGCCTTGGGGGCCACCATATTACCCTGCCGATCTCCACAATCTCCATGTCTCAAAGTCACAGCTACAAGCGATCAAATCGAAAAAGCCATAGATGTGGTGAATATGCACATAAGTACAATAATAACCAGAAAGTACATGTACTCCAAAGCTGGTGAGGCAAAGATCCTCAAAAAGAATAAGTCGATCCTCAAGATTGAAGCAAAAGCCTTGGGCTGTAATCTCGAATTATCATTAGAAATGATCAGTCAGCAGTTCAGCTATGATCTCAAGGGCGGTGTGAAATTGATACTTTCTCAGGGTAATATTGCCAAACAGACTTCAGATGCTTTGATTTGTCCACTGGTCAACATGAACTTCAACAATCCTGTTGCACAACAATTCCTTGAAAATGGAGGACCCAAGATTAAAGAAGCCATTGATGCACTTGAGAAGGAGAAGCAGAGTCTTGTGGCAGGAGATGTTCTCATGACTAACGTGGGCACTCTGAAATCTAAAAAGCTCATATATGCAGCAATCCCAGTTTGGGTGAAAAACTATTCAACTCTGAACTCTCCAAACCTTGTGACAGCAGTCTTGCAAATTCTTGTAAAGGCTGCTAATAACCAGTGTGCCTCTGTGGGCATGCCAGCACTAGGATGTGGAACTTTTGGGTTTCCTGTAAAAGACAGCTGTGAAGCAATAATGAAGGGGATAAGCACCTTCATTGGTTTGGGTTGTGGAACACTGACCACCATTCAACTCACTGAGTCTGATCCCAAAACAGTCGCAGAATTTAAATCTGCCCTGGAAGGCTTGGTAGGTGGTTCATTTTAACATATTTAAATCAATGTAATTTTAGCACAACTGTATTTTCACAAATTGCTAATGCACAAGTCCAATGTTCATTATGAAAATGTTTGTATCAAGTGACACTTTTTTAAACTCAGCTTTCCTTATCTTGTGACACAGGGTTACCATCCAACAGACCTCACCAAAACCAAAACCCCTTTCATTCCTCCCTCTTCAAGTGCCACTCAAACTGCTGCCCTTCCAACTCCACAAGTGCCAAACACAATAAGTAATTAATTGTATCTACATTAAAAAGGAACAATGCTCAAGGACTAATGACAACAATGAGACCTATTTATTTATTTTTTTTCATTTTTATCATTTCAGCGATTGGAAGAGTCTCTGTGATCTTGAAGAAGGCAGACATCACTAAGGAGACAGTCGATGTCATCGTGAATTCAAGCAACCAGGATCTAGATCTGGACCTTGGTAATTATTCACTGTTGTTTTCTAATCAATAGTTCAAAGTTCATTCAGCCTAGTAACATGTAGTAACACATATAGATTTAATCTCTCATGCTGTGCTTTACAGGTGTGTCTGGTGCCATCCTTAAGGCAGCGGGACAATCTGTTGTGGATGAATGCAAGAAACACGGTAAGGCACATATTACTAACATGATATGATTAGGCTCCATATATTTGGATGACTTATCATCTCTAAAAACAAGATCATAGAACAACATTTTTGCACACACCCATGTGATATTTGCAAACATGAATTCAACATAACTTTTCTTAGCATCTGGTTTTTCGTAGGTCCCCAGGTGGCTGGCAGGGTTGTGCTCACCAGTGGTGGAAACCTGAACTGTAAACATATCGCTCAGATTGCTGGATCTGCAAAGATCACTGCATCTATACTGAATGTCCTTCAGCTGTGCGAAAGCAAACAAGCTGCCACCGTGTCCATTCCAGCCATTGGCACAGGTAAAATAATGTGTTTTCAGCATCTTTCTCAACATCACAACAGCATCCTTATATCCACACTTCAAAGTTAACCAGTGGTGAATTGTACTGAATTCCACAAATATTTTTATAGGAAGAGGTGGCAGTGCCCCTAAGGATTCCGTGAAGGCCATTCTACAGGGTGTGAAAAACCATATTTCATGCACCCTCTTCTCTAGCCTTAAAAATATCTTTGTAGTGGCCTTTGAAGACAGGACTTACGACAGCATGAAGACGTATTTCAACAAGCCGAGACATAGTAAAACACACTGGGGTGGCGCACAAGTAAGATAACACACTCACAGTGATTAGTAAATCGTAGTAATTGAGCTGTTTAGATCATTCATTGAATCACTTGTCATTGGTCATTGATGTGATACTGCTTAATTTGAATTAAGGTATTTTTATTGTTTTTATAGATGATGGCTGTACCAGTAACCACACTTGGCCTACCTCTGAACCAAGGTTTTTTTTCTTTTCTTATTTTAATGTCCATGTATGATGAATGCAGTTGTAGAATTCCATACAATTCCATACAAAGTGTAGCTAGGAATGAGTCTGTACCAGGAGATGCGCACAATTACTTGCAGTTACTAGAATCAGCTTCAAAGCATATACTCACTTTGGTTTATATTCTTATTTGTCACACTTACTTTTATCTTTCTTTTGTATTCGATTCTAGTTAAGATTAAGGATGCCTTGATTGAATTTAAGAACGGGGACATCACTGCAGAAACCGTGAAAGCCATTGTCAACAGCACAAATGAGGATGTCAACTTAAATCGTGGTTGGTTACGAGTTCATTTCTTGTTGTGTTCTGTGGTGAATGGATGGAATGGTGTCTTCCCAGTAATGCGAACCCTAAAACCAAAACTCAGTGATCTAAGAGAGATTCCAATGTGCCCAACAAGGTGTGTCAGAGGCCATTTTCAAGGCTGCTGGATCTGCAGTTGAAGATGAGTGTGCAACCATTCGTAAGTGTCTGCATATATAAAGACATAAAGAAATTCATACAGAAATAATGAATTTGACAGTATAACTATTTGCATATACTTTGGCACATTTCTTCTTTTATATAGGTATTTCTTCATTTATTTTGACACTTATTTTAGAAGTCCTCAGAATATAAGTTACATTGTGCACTCCGATTGTTTTCCAAGTGATTGAAACAGACTTACTTTTTCTGCCCAAGGCCCCCTGAAGGGCAACAGCGCAGGAGTGACCAGCGGAGGAGACCTTCAGTGTGACTTCATCATCCACATCGTAGGCCCAAAAAGTATGGGGCAGGCCGTCGAGCGCGTGAAGAATGTGCTGAAGCACTGCGAGGATAAACAGATCCCCACCGTGTCATTTCCTGCCATTGGAACTGGTAATGCATACAGCAGATCTCCATGGCTTGTATCTAGAAGTAAAGTCAATTAAAAAAGTAAACTAACTAGGCCCTGTGTTGTTGCAGGCGGTGGCGGCCTGAAGTTCACAGATTCTGTTACCGCCCTGCTGGTGGGCATTAAAGACCATTTGTCAAAGCAGCCGTTCAGTGTGCTGAAGCAGATCTTCGTAGTGATTGACCAGGTCAAGGCGATGCAAGAGTGTCTGCAGAGCCTCAACCTCTGGACACAGTTGACACACGTATGTATATTGTAATTTCTATTTTCAACACCATGAGCAGCCTTTGTCAACAGGGGAAGATCAGAATAATGAAACTCATTAATATTGTCATCAGCATTCTTTTTGTTGTAATAATATAATTTATATTATTCTCTCCCCACTGTCCAACCTTGTTTATTGATAAGGATATGGCTGATGATGACAGCAGTACTGATTCTTCTTCTACTGAGGAAGAAGACTCAGGAGGTCAGACATGTTCATTCGTACTTTTTGTTGTGAAATAAAACACTTTAAATCACAGATTCAAACATCCATGTTATCGTAACACATACAGTATTTGCATAATTACACATTGCTGTCTCTCCATCACTCTAGCGACCACTGTGGAAGTGTTGATTGGGCCGGTGAAAGTGAAAGTGTTTTGTGGGGACATAACGAAGGAAAAAATGGACGCCATCGTCAGTAGTACCAACATTAGCCTGAATCTCACTTCAGGTGAACAATTCAATGTCAGGAGTGGTGGCCAAAATATGCATTGTATCTTACTATACCAAGTTGGCACAATTCAGCATTTATGCCATTATTTTTTCAAATGTACTAAAAACAAAATCATTTAAATGAATCAGTCTACTATATTTAAGGCTGACGAATCATGTCTGTTGCACAGGTTAGACATTTGTTCCGAACTCTATACCCCCCATGACAAAGTACAGTAAAAAATGACAGTATAATTGATTCTTCTTTACAGGTGTGTCAGGGGCTATTCTCAATGCAGCTGGACAAACAGTGGTTGATGAGTGCAAGAATTTAGGTACACGACTTCAAATCGAAATTCTATTTGTACCATCTCCATCTTCTTTTGGTTAAATTGTTGTAGCTTTCAAAGGGGCTGCTGTTCAATTGAGGCCTGTTCAGATCTCTTTGGATATGTTCTTACAAATCTGGGCTTTTGGATATGCAATTGTGTTTTTACTTTGATTTAAAAAAAGGTACCCAACCTGGTGATGGTGTTGTCATCACCAAACCTGGCAACCTCGCAGCAAAACACATCATTCACATGGTGGGCCAGACCAATGAGAAGGACATCACCAGCTCCATGCTCAAGGTCTTCAAGATGTGCGAGGACCACAAAATCCAGTCTGTTGCCTTCCCTGCACTTGGCACAGGTAGGACGACATATTTCACATTCAGGTATTGCTCATCTCACACATTCATTTCACCGGTGAAAAAGTAGTTGGTGTAAATCGACAATTCCATTCTTCATTTAGTGACAAATAAATAGCACAAATATTATAGAATCATCAATACATTCTATCATATAGAATGTATTGTAGAATATATAATGACGAATAAAGTTACTGTTACGACCATTCATGGGTATCAGACGTGGCAGGGAGGTAACACAACATAAAGTGATTACAATCACACAAAATGGCAGCTTACCCTTACATCTAGACTCTCACTAACTGTTAGGGGGTTGTTGTCTAAGACTCAAACGCACAACACGGGAGACGGAAAAGTAAAAAATGCCCGCACGGACGAAAATAAATAACTACAACGAAACTACGGTCCCGTGGACAGGGAAAAGGGAGCAGCAGGAAAACAGGCTAGCTCCAGGCGGGGAAGTCTGAGCACTAGGACGGGAGAAAAACAAAAGGGGTTTAGATCTCACGCAATGGTAAGCTAGGTAAGGACCAAGGTGTAGAACGAAAAGATCTAGCGATGAGTGGAGAGGGAAACCGGGTTCTTGTAGGGCAGGTGGTGATTGCCAATTGGGAGCAGGTGTGGATGATTAGGCGGCTCACTGCCGTCTTCTTGCCCGTAGAGGGCGCCGTGGAGGCGATGGAATGGCGAGAGCCGTAACACTAGCAATTCACACCCAGGAGCACAAACCTGTGCTGTGTCTCAATTCAGATACTTCTGTTAGTACACTTCTATATAGTACACGGTGTACACTATGTACTTATTGGCGTAGTGGGTGAATTTAGACAGGGTAGTGTTGTCTCAAATCGAAAGACGGCCATTGTGCACTCACCGGAAATGACGATCGCAACATTTGACCACTTCTTCTTCTTCTCTTTTTTGGCGAATTGCAACCGAGGCGCTCATTGGTGCCAACATTTGACCGCAATTGTCGCCCAGCGAAATATCAAAATATCTGTTTGCTCAATGATTTCAATTCAATAATATTAAAAATGAACGTGCTGTTACTTTTCCTTGTTTGTGAGAGGCTGGTGGCCCCTCCCCTTCTGCTATGTAGCTAAGATGGCAATAATTGAGGGTGAGAAGCGTTCCACACTCAACTTTTTGACCATTATGAGTACAACATCCGGGTACTTATAGTGCACTGCATTTTACGATAATTGTCAGTGTGAACACACTTATGCACTCAAAATAGCAAGTGTAAGTACGGCAGTACGTGAATTGAGACACAGCACTGCACTCTCAACAAAAATGTGTCTGGTGCTGGCGTACTTATACCAGGTTGGTACTAATTGCTGATCAGCTAGCTACAGGTGATCAGCTCTACTAATCACCAATAGACAGTTAAATTACTTTCACAGCCATAGCATGTCATTGGCCATAACAGTTACTTATACACTATATAATCAGAATCAGAAAATTATGGGGGGGGGGTGGGGGTTGTTGGTGAATCATGGGAAAGAAGCTGTTCTTGTATAATATACCATGTGTATCATATACCAGCTACACATCTGGTGTTAGCTTATTGTCACCCCAAGAAATGATAAACAGAAAACATGAACATTAGCATTGTATTGCTCCTTCGGTCATACTGGGTTATAATCAATCAATTTAAGTCAAACACATGCCTTTTGAAGATTTTCTGATTACCAACTTTATTTCCCAGGGGCTGGAAAACTGCATGCAGTGGATGCTGGAAATGCAATGGTCACTGCAGTTGAAGAGCACATAAGAACTACCAAAACACCATCCCTTAAAGATGTCCATATTGTGATTTTTCAAACCAATATGATCCAGGATTTTCAGAAGAGCTTGAAGAAATGTAAGAAAGTGTCACCAGCACGTAAACAAGCATCAACGCGGGGTAAACACATTAAACCACACTTCTTCATCAGTCTTTGGTAGTCCCTGCTGTACCTTCCTGCAGTAGAATCTAGAGACAGATCTAATGTCAAATGAACCAAGCCTTGCTCTGAATCAAGTACATTATAATGGCCTATTGTTTTACTTCATACCATTACATACCATTGCATTCAAACTTGTATAGCTTTGTTATTTACTTTTCTAATAAGTAAGAATCAATACATGAATTAGTATATTCTACTGTCGTTACAGCAAAAACAAGTGACCCCCAGAGAGGAGCTGTGCCTCATACCCAGAAGCCCTCCCTGTGTCTGGCCAGTGCCTGCGGAGATGTGTCCTTCCCCAAAGTGGAGGTTGACGTGCTTGGCTGCTGTTTGAGTGACATGGCAAAAGTCAAGAAACTCTTGGATGACCAGATGACGAACGAGTGGAAGGTGTACCACATCTGCTCACCCCACCTGCTCCTACTTCTCAACTCAGAGAAACAGGACATCGTGGCTCTCAGCAAGAGCCTCCAGGTGTGCGTCAGTGTGTCAGCCCCGGACAAGGTTACCGCCTCGGGGAAGGTGGAAGACGCCCTGACCATGGTTCTCCAGATCGAGAAGTATCTGCAAAATGCCAAGGAGTGGGCGATCCGGCGGGACGAGGAGAAAAGGCTGAGGGAGACAGTGCGCTGGGAGGTCTGCAATGGGGAGATGTGGGAAGAGCTGGACCAGACTGTCAGTTTAAATCTTGAGCATGCCTTGCATAAGAAAGAGCCAAGCATCAGCTACACCCAGCAGCAGCAGACCTACACTGTGAACCTGGACAAAATGGAGTGGACAGACAGTAAAGGAACCATCGCTAGAATAAAGAGGACCCTGAAGGCTGATTCTGAAACAGGTACACTTTCTTATAATACTCTTTTGTGAGAGAGTAAAGCAGGCAGCATACTTCAAAATGATTTTATTGTCCTGCCGACAAAGTTGTTATACTCTCAATGCGGTTTCGGTTTGGTCACTGAACGTTTGTTGCATTAATGAAGACCAGTGGGGTCTCCATGGAGATGGGGCAATCAGATCAAAATAAGTCACACCCCCTTTGCTTTTCTGACCAATCACACACAATGATTGCATTGCCATCATCTGTGGAGATTTTGGCAAGTTACAAAGTCTTGGGAGATACAAGAAGTGCCGAAAAATAAGTTTGGCGAGGTATACGTTTGTTTGTTTTCACCACAATCACGTAATTTTGTTCTTAGGACCTTGCCAGTAGTATAGTATGCTGTTTACATTCCAAATGTGTATTTATATTAATTTAGAGTCAGATGGCACTAGAAATGAGATAATCAAAAAAATGATAGCGCCAGCAAAACATTAAACGTGTGTTTTGAATGTGTCATGTCTTAGCTGTCATAGAGCCACCACCAAATTGGGACAGGATGGACAACAAGACTATGGGCATAGTGGATCTGTCTCCAACCTCCAAAGAGTACAAAATGGTTGAAGCAAATTTCCTCAAAGCATCCAAAAATCCCCAAGAGGCCACCCCGGCAACATTTACAGTGATCAAGGTAAGGTAGCAGCATTTTAGATAAATAGGTAGACAGACAAACAGTTGGGCAGAGCAACAAACTGACAGTTGGAGATGTATATATTTAGCTTGTTATGTATTCATATGGACCTTCTCTCTTGTGACTACTATGACTACTACTACTTCTGATGATGATGATGATGATGATGATGATGATATTTACAATAATAATATTAAAGATCCAGAGGATTCAGAGCAAAGAGCAATGGCAGAGATATGCTGTGAAAAAACAGATGCTGGACAAGAAATATCCCAAAAACAAGAATGAGCTTGACCTGTACCACGGTACCACACTGCAGATCTGCCAAAAGGTCAACAGCTATGGATTTAACAGAA
>OMNR01099475.1:8820-21519 GCA_900303205.1 Mora moro
TTTTTTAATTTATTTTCTTCGTTTCTGATTTTCTATTTGCGAGTGGTCTGCTGAAATATATATATATATATATATATATATATATATATATATATATATATACGGGAATATATCCTGTTTCTGTTAAGCTTTTCCTTGCATTCTCTGTGTCGTGCATTTGGGTTCATCTCGCCCCTGAAAATGTCACACCATATGAGCTTTTTCATACAGTATATGGTTGGTTTGGTTTGACAAACACCAATCTTGAATAAAGTAACCAAGTTAAATCAAAGTAAATAAGGGTAAGGACAAAGTATTGAATCAACACAAGATGTGTGACCACATGGATGAACACAATAAAAACCAATAAAGATCGGTATTCTTTGCTAGCAGCCATTGAAAATTCTCATGTACCTCTTCAGGGTAACAACAACAAGGCAACTCAAACTCCAAGCAGATTGGCCATGATTTTGTCAGGAGGGAGGGCACTGGGAAAGAGCTTTGAAAACCCAGAAATCATTCCGGGGCATACAAATGGCTGTACTTTGATCCCCATGCCCGTTTTTCATTTGTAGGCATTTGTTAGGCAATAGACCAATACAATTTTGAAAATCAGTGGAAGGTCCCTTTAACAGGGTTCCTTTAAACAGCAGTAGCTCTGTGACTTCAGGTTTCTATTGTGGTCTACTACACAAGGTCAGCTTTCTACCCTGCAGTGGTATTTGTGTGTCAAAAGAAATGAAAACAGTAAGATGAAAAGAGTATTAAGGTTTTCCTTCTACATTCAACAGGTGATTTGACACGAGTTGGCTGGCTGTATTTCAACCACAGTCTCTACTTTATTTCTACAACTCAGAGAAACTGGATGGCCAGTAGAGATTACTGTCTGCAAAGAAACGCAGACCTGGTGGTTATCAACTGCAGAGAAGAACAGGTAACAGAGTGTGTGTGTGGGGGTCATTCAGTCAGCCGTGTTGTGCCCTAAATGTGTTGTCATGATAACAGATGCTGTTACTATTTGGAACAGGAGTTTGTTAGCAGATTGATGAATGCTTACTGGATTGGATTGAGTGACCGAGACACAGAGGGGACCTGGAAGTGGGTGGATGGTACCAACATGACTTCAAGGTAAGGCTGATGACTCTATTCAGCAGCATCTCTTCTCTGAGAGTGACAGAGTGATATCACCTCAACACTGTGCTAAACTTTCTATTCTTCCTGGTTTTCAGTTTCTGGGGACGCGGTGAATCAGACAATAATTATGGAGAAAAAGACTGTGTAGCAGTACGGGGTGACTGGTATGATAAACAGTGTGACAATCCACACTACTGGATCTGTGAGAAGGTTGTAGTCCTGGAACAGCTGGAAGCTGAACTGAACAACGAGGGTCTGTAGACTTTGTTTGTGTTGAGTTGTTTGTTGAGAATTGTTAATACTTTCTTTGCTGTGTACAGTATATACAGTACATATACTCTTTATGAATGGAAAGGTACTTTGGATGTGTTTACCTCTGATCACGGCTCATGTCCACATAGCATCCTTTTCTGGCCCAAACACACCTTAGCTCCGAGCTCAATATGATAACTAGCCATGTTAGCTCCTAGCTTAACATTGTGGCGATAACTTCTTATTATACATCCATGAGTGATGAGAAGCGTATGCAGACACAAACATTACAGTTTTCATATTGTGAAAGTAACTGACTGTATAGTCTATCATTTATATGTAGCCACCTACTCTTTTCCCAAATTAAATGTTCGTTTGACAGTGGACATAAACAAAGTGATTTGGTGACTTGGAAAAAGCAACAGTGACGACAGCAGTGCTGAAAAGTTTCTGAAAAGTTCAGAAGTTCAAGGAGTAAAGCGCTGAAAGAAGACGCTGGGCGCTGTGCTTTTTGTCTAGGCGTCTAGTATTCACTCTCTCCTCATTGGAAGCAACCAGGGGCGGTTGCCACCCTATTTGTAGGCAATTCATTTATATATCTTTTTTTTTTTTTACAAAATGGTGCTGAAAGTTCTTAACTCAATAATTTAGAACTTCACTTGAACTTCACTTCACTTTGCCCCCCTCCTGAATAAAGAAAGAAAAATGGTTGCGCCTGCCCACACGTGAAAATCCTAAATCCACCACTATTTCCAAAGATTTTGCTATTTCACCTTTTTAAATGCAGAACTGTCGTTTCCATGAATTGATAACTAATGTTAGCTAGCTAACATAACGCAAACATTTTATCTTAATAAACAATAAGAGAAGACAAACATCCTTTCATGTTCTGAATTTGTGTCTATGATTGTGTATGATTACAATGAAGCACTCTTTCGGAAATTGAATTAATAATTTAATAGGTCTGTTAACCTAGCTAGCTAATGCTAGCTTAGGAAGCTACATAAACAGTTGGCAACAGAGGTAATGTGTCCTAACATGAGCTATCTAGCTAGCGGTTAGGGACTAGTTGGCTAGTTTGACGTGTGTTGTGTTGCAACACAAAAAACTTGATAAGTTTCAAATGTCAACATAGTTGATATTGATAGTTGTTCAACATAAAAGTAGATTGAACATTTTTATGGGGGAGATAACCTCTGCCCCCCTGCTGGAACCTCATGCCACCCCAAGAAAAAAAAATCGAGTTCCGCCACTGGAAAATGACGCTATGTGGACACTGAGGAGGCTATCTTCTGGTTTGCCATCTAGTGGACGGGTATTGCGAGTGTGTGAATGGTGTGTTTTGATGGTGCATCTCTAGATACCTAATGTTCACTCATCTCTTGTCTTCGTTTCTTCCGTTCAGTGACGCAGAAGGAGGAGGCCCCCAGCATCACAGAGTTCCACTTTCCCCAGGTGGTGACCGTGGGCATCACGGCCCGCTTCTCCTGCCGTGCCAGGGGAACACCGGAGCCCACTATCGAGTGGCTACACAATGACTGGCCCCTGAAGAAGAACAGGTCAGACCACCAATCAGAGCCTGCGGTCTGGGTGGATGGGAGGGACCTCTTGGTCAGAGGTGTGAGGCCCGGTGTGGACACAGTCTGCTGCATTGCGAAGAACAGCGCTGGCATGGCCAATCACACAGACAAGCTGTTTGTCTATGGTAAGAACTGGATCCAAGGAGAGATGTTTGGTTGTTGATATGTTCATAACATTGTTGATATATTTATAACATTGTTGATATATAGTCATAACATTGTTATTGATACATTCATAACATTGTTCTTGATACATTCATAACATTAGTTTACTTAGTTAAGCCCTTGGGTAGCTTAGGCCATCGATCACTTCTCTCCGTCGCAGCCGGTCTTGTGCAGTCCTCCAGGTCGTTCTACCTCAGGCCCGTTTTCTTGACCTCTGCCTCCAATTCTCTACTCCAGGTGTCCCGTGGGTGCCCTCTTTTCCTTTTCCCTTGTGGGTTCCAGGTAAGACTTTGCCTTGTGATGTAAGAGGGCGGTTTTCAGAGCGTATGGGCAATCCATCCCCATCTTCTCCTTCGGATCTCCTTCTCAACAGGGGCCTGGCTGGTTTGGTTCCATAGGACTGTGTTGGTGACTCGTTCCCTTGTGTCCGGAGGATCCGTCTCATATACTTGTTGATGAAGGTTTGTGTTACTGTGGTTGTTGCTTTTGTTGACCTCCATGTTTTGGAGCTATAGAGGAGGACTGGTTTGACGTTGGGGTCAGATTTTCCACCCTGCTTGGTGATGATGCTCCCCAGGTATGTGAAGGAGCTGACCTTCTCAAGTGGCTGGTCTTCAACGGTGATTGGGTGGTTGGACTTGGCGTTCAAACAACCTGCATGATCTTCGTTGTGTTTCTGTTGATGTTGAGCCCTAGCTGTAATGAAATGTAATTTAGGTTGCTTGTCCTGTCTTGCACCTGTCAGGTCATCTGCCAAGTCGAGGTCCTCCAGTTGAGTCCATAACTGGCCTCCACACTGGATGTCATTTTTCTTGTTTTCGGTGGTCTTCCTCATTACCCAGTCAATGGCGATGGTGACAGGAGGCAGCCTGAAGGTCTACTTCTGCTGGAGGGATGTTGGGTGTGTCCTGGGGAGTTAGTCTGTTCAGTAGCTCCTCAATGTGCTCTGGCCATCTCGCCAGTTGGGTCCTCCTGTGTGGTTAATGTTGTTCAGTTTTTGTCCTTTTGTCTTTTAGGCTTCTCATGTTGTTGGTGTTTGCCTGCCAGTTTCTTGGTGATGTTGTAGGGCTGTTTCATGTTCTATTTGCCTGCTATTTGTCTCTGCTTCTGCCAGGTTGTCAATGACGTTTCTCTTGTCTGTTCTGATGCTCATCCTAACTGCTTTGTGTGCTTTGCTGTACTTTTTCTGCGCTGATGCTTTCTCCCGTCGGGTTCGGCTGTTTTGCCCCTTTCTTGCCTGAACTGTTTCCAAGGTTGATGCAGAGATCCATTCCTTGAGTTCTTTGGTCCTTCTCCCCAGGGTGTCTTCGCAGGCACCTATCCATGCCTCCTTGGTATGTTTCCAGTGGTCCTCCAATTTTTGTTCTTCCTCCATGTCTTGGAGGGCTTGGAATCTGTTGGTCAGGGAGAGGTTAAACTTTTCTGTTGTTCCTATGTTTTTGAGGAGATCCACATTGTATCATGTCCTGATGTTCTTTGGTGCCCAGTTTCTCTTTAGCTTTAGTTTCAGTTTAGTCAGGACTAGGTGGAGGTCAGAGGCATCTGCTTCTCGTAGTACCCTTACATCCTGTAGTGATCTCGTAAACTTTTGCTTTTTGGACAATTTGGTTTTCTGCTCTTTGGTCCGGGGAGATCCAGGTGGCTGTGTGAGATTTGCAAAGATTCATTTATCTGGCCCAGTCTGTTTTTCCCATGACTTCCTCAAAACCACTTGTTGCCTGCACCAACCTTTGCATTGAGGTCTCCCATCAGGAGTGTTGTGCCCTTTTCTTTCTGTTTGTTCAACTGTATCTTCTTTGTGTTGGTGTTGAATGTAGCATGCATTATTCTTGGGCCAGCTGCCTGCCAGCCAATGGGAGCTCATGGGCTCCTTTTGAGAGCACGAGAGCCACTCCTTCAGTGTGTGGGGCCTTGTCCTCCTCATGCCCCAAGTAAAGCACCATCTCACCAGTTAAGAGCAGTTGGGCCTGCTTGAGTCCACCTGGTCTTGCACAACCCAATAACTGTGATGTAGTTTTCCATCTCTTTGGCTATCTGGGCTGTTGTACCTGCCTTGTACATTCCTTTCACTCCAAGTGCCGATCTTCATGTTTGTTCTGGTTGATAGAAGGGGGATCATGTGGGTGTTTTTCTTCCAGGGCCAGTACAGAGAAAACTTCATATAGAGTAGTGTCCTTCTTTTCTTCAGGTTAAGAATCTCAGCCAATGAGACACAAAGTCAAAACAAATCAAGGTGTTCCATGGAGCAACTGATTAAAACACAGAAAAACACTGGGGGTTTTTAAGTTTCCACATCTTTTCCTTGTGGGTTGATCTCTACACATAAGTACACTTGATTGGTTCACATGATTATATGATATCTGATTGATTGGTTTACATAGTTGGTTCCCTCCCTCATGATTATCATAAACTGCTGGCCTCTCCCAGGCTTTTCACAATGCTATCTTCTAGACCTGTGTGCCCCACGCGTCTGCATGTCCTGGAGCCTGGTACGACTTCCCAATTAAAAGGATACTCTTATATTTAGCTGCCAGTTTTTTAGCTTCCAGAATGGAGATGTTTCGTTTGGTAGACAAGATTGGAGGTTGATCACACACCTGCACCAAGACCCTGTTTTTCTCACACATTCCTCAGTACCGATAGTATTGGCACGTTCACACAGATCAGCAAGAGCTGCAAGCATACAACAGTTCTCTATTGACAACATCACTATAGTTATAGCATGACCATTTTAAAACAAAGAATAACCTTTAAATGATTAACTGGTTTATAGTTACATTTGTTGATTATGTGTTATATGGAATTTCGTAGTTTCGCTAAGGTAGTGCTTTCCATTCACTTGTTTTTGACATGATTGTTTCTTCTAATCTATCAGCCTCTAGCGGATGGCCTTGGAACTTCATCACCTAGTCATCATTATTTGTCACCATTTATCAGTTTCAACAAAAAATATGGTGTAACACTGAGTCACTCCTCTTGACTCCCATACTGACTTCCCATACTCCCAAAAATATCCCACAATCAGCAGTGTGGGCTTCCTAAGGCTCCTAGGGCTGCCTTTTTGTCTCACCTCTACCATTTGACCTGTCCGGCATGGTTAAACCTGCCCTGGCAGGTAGAGTTAGTGCTAATACTAACATTAGCACCGTTCAGGGCACCCTGTCGGCAGCACCACTTGCGGAGACACTACTTTTTGACAACATCGTAATTCATGTCGGCACCAACGATACTAGGATGAGACAATCAGAAGTCACAAAAAGCAACATAATTATTAAAAATAAAATCGATATCCTGGGCCTATGTGAAGGTGGTGGAGTGGCTCTATTCTCTAATTCCAACTTGTCCTGACATGTTTGACTTCAAACAGCTTGTCCAGCACCCTACCCACAATGGTGGTCTTGCCCCTGCGACGACTGCCATGATTAACTTGCTAAACTAACACAGGCATCTAAACCCACTACTTGTATGCTGGATCGTGTCCCTACCAAAGTTCTTAAAGAACTATTCCCAACAGTTGGACCTGCTACGGTCTGAACTTGTCCCTGTCTACTGAAACAGTTCCCTCTACTTTTAAGACTGCTGTGATTAAACCTTAAGAAGCCTGGCCTAGACCCTGAAGTACACTGAAGTAGCTATTGGCCCATCTCTAACCTTCCTTTCCTTTTTAAAGTACTGGAATGAATCGTAGCTAACTAAACCATCAATCATCTAATGATTTATTTGACTTATTTGAACCCTTTCATTCTGGATTTCGGACTTCCACTGAAACTGCTGTGACCAGAGTGGTAAATGATCTTCTCCTTACCATGGACAGCAATGCAATCTCCCTGCTGCTGTGTTGCTTGACCGAACGTAATCGACCATAACATTCTTCTTGATCGTCTTGAACACTATGTCTGCATCAAAGGTTCGGCTTTTCTCTGGTTTAGATCTCACAAAGAGAACGCAATATGTTCTTTGTGAAGATTCAAAATCGAAACACGGCAACCTAAGCTTTGGTCTTCCCCAAGGGTCAGTCCTTGGTCCATTGCTCTTTGCAATCTACATGCTTCCTCTTGGCGATATTATTTGCAGCTACGGAATTAGTTTTCATGCCTGACTGCAATTTAAAGATGGTCCCAAAGCTGCTTAACACAGGAAAAACAGAGCTGAATCAACAGCCTGAAGCAACAATGAACACAATTTGAAGATGCCACACTGTGCTTTGAGGGTTCTGCTATCGGCCAAAGCTCCTGTGTCAAAAATCTTGGTGTCTTGTTCGACCCTCTTTTGACCCACTTTTCTTTTAACAACATGTAAAAAGTACTACCAGAACTGCATTCATTCATCTTAGAAACTTTGCTAAATTCAGACCAATTTTATCCTCAGTGGATGCAGACGCTCATCCACGCATTTATATCGTCAAGACTAGATAACTGTAATGCGCTTTTCTCTGGTTTCCCGAACCCCTCTATAATAAGCCTCCAGCTTGTACAGAACACCGCTGCTAGACTCCTAACTAGGACAAATTGCAAATTCAAACTTAAAACCTACCCCTTTACCCTCTCATTTGGCTCCTAGGAGTGTCCCTCAGCTCTCATTAAAGCTACATCGACCTGTTATCCAGCACTAGCCTACCCTTGCTGCCTTGGTGTTAGATTAGAGGTTCCCTACCTGTTCCTTGTCCACCCTGCCCCATCTAATCATAAAGCTCTTGTGTTTTTAGTGTGCTGCTGTGATCATGGTGGGATGCTTGGCCACCCCACCTGACGGCTGCTGTCAGGTGCTACAGCATTCTGCTGTGGTCTACTACACAACGTCAGGTTTCTATTGTGGTCTCCTACACAAAGTCAGGTTTCTATTGTGGTCTACTACACAACGTCAGGTTTCTATTGTGGTCTCCTACACAACGTCAGGTTTCTATTGTGGTCTACTACACAACGTCAGGTTTCTATTGCGGTCTATAACATAAGGTTTTCCTTTTACAGAAAGAACAGAAGTCACACCAGAGGGCACCACCAAACCTTTCAACCGCAGTCTCTACTTTATGTCTTCTATTGAGAAAAACTGGACGGCCAGTAGAGATTTCTGTCTGCAAAGAAACACAGACCTGGTAGTTATCAACAGCAGAGAAGAACAGGTAACAGAGTGTGTGTGTGTGTGTGTGTTGGGGGGGGGGGTGTCATTCAGTCAGCCGTGTTGTCATGACAACAGATACTGTTACTATTTGAAACAGGAGTTTGTTAGCAGATTGAAGGGTGGTCACTGGATTGGACTGAGACTGGACCGAGACGCAGGCAGGACCTGGAAGTGGGTGGATGGTACCAACATGACTTCAAGGTAAGGCTGATGACTCTATTCAGCAGCATCTCTTCTCTGAGAGTGACAGAGTGATATCACCTCAACACTGTGCTAAAGTTTCTATTCTTTCTGGTTTTCAGTTTCTGGGGACGCGGTGAACCAGACAATGACTATGATGTAGAAGACTGTGTAGCAACATTGAATGAATGGGTTGATGAACGTTGTAACAGACTATACTACTGGGTCTGTGAGAAGGTCATGGTCCTGGAAGCGAACTGAACCAAGAGGGTCTGTAGACTTCTCCTTTTAGCTTTAGCCTCAAAGCAAGCAGGAGTAGGCTAACTCTTGCATGAAATATATGAAATGAAATTACTTCTAATCAAAGCGGAGGAACCCACTTTGGGAAAATGAACGGGGCAGTGAAAAGCTAAGGTCCAGCAGGGGAGGGGCGTATGATATTATTAAGGCTACATTACTTGTCTGTACTGTCTTGCCCCTGTAAAAACAAGAAAGCACCATCTGATCCTTTCCTTTATTGCATTTGAAGATAAATATTTTTTTCATTAATCATTTATTTTATAATAATGTGTTTTATTACTTTGTGAACCTCATTATTGCATTATTCATTTTTTAATTCGATTTTGGTTCCTTGTTTTCCATGCTGCGCTTTTCCGCACTTTGATCAGAGCTCACGGTTCGGATCGTATCACATGTTTTGAGTCATGGATCAGATGATTGTTCAGATCGGCCATGGTCTTAAATGAAAACGTTTAAATATAATCTTAAAATAAAATATTCGATACTCAATTGTTACATTGTTACAAGCTGTTGTGCTTCAGTGGAAAAGGGAAACCACTTCCTGATCCTTCCAAGGAGGCGACCCATCTGGTTCACTGAGATTCTCCTCTGGGATGCTAAATTGATAATGTGTTAAGCAATCAATCTGTGACCCCAGTCCAGCTTCTATCACTGCATTTGCTTGGTTCTTGGCATTATCTGTGGTGACTAGGATATTGCTATTGGGCCTCTCTAGCGTCCACTCTTCTACTGCTCCTATCAGTACATTTTTGCTTGTGTGACTTTCATAGAGGGGGTGTGTCTGTAGCACTGGATTTCACATCTCCCACTCCGCTGGGATGTAGTGATAAGTCACAGTCACGTAGGCTTCCGTTGCCCTGGAGGTCCACCCGTCAGTGGTGAGGGCAACAGAAGGTGCCTTGGATAATTCGTTGACAATTCATATATTTTCCTGTTCATAAAGATATGGCAGTGCAACATGTGTGCCGAACCGTGAGGGGGGATCTGCACGGATCAAGGATAAACTTTGATCCGCTGCACCACTAGTAAAAAATGTAATAGGCTATATGATCTGATAATAAGTAGCCTAATATGTACTGTTGTTGATTTTTTAAAAATATGGTTTTATTAACATTCTGTTTTGTTAATCAGAGCATCCGTGTATCGTACAGAAATAAACACCCTGTATCCAACTCCGTCCTGACTTGTGTTTTTCATTACAAACCACTTCAAGTCTGCTGCACGTTTTCATTGCATAGATGAATACTACAGTACCACTACAGTAGGCTACTACTACAGTACCACTACACTATTATTTCTACACTACTGCTACATTGCTACTACAGTAGTCTCACAAACTTAAGATTACTTAAGTTTACTTAACTTAAGATTCATATTTAAAGTCTGACGGCAGACCAGCTCCGATCTGGGTGAACAGGGCGTTTCACTTTCTTTCGCTTCATATTTGTTTCGACCAATCATGTTGCTGGAGGCGGGGATCTGTAAGCACATAATTGGCTAACACAAACTCTGCCAGCAGTAGAAAAAAAAGGGTCTGTAAAGGTTTCAAATCAATACCGTGTAGACCAGGGGTATCAAACTCATTTTAGTTCAGGGGCCACATACAGCCCAATTTGATCTCAAGTGGGCCAGACCAGTAAAATCATAGCATAATGACCTATAAATAACGACAACTCCAAATTGTTTCCTTATATATAAGGAATATATCTCGGCCACGGGTAAAAACAGACAGCTGTTTCTTCAGACCCGCTAACAATTAATTTATCTTCTCTCTTCTCAGTTGTCCTTGCAACCTGTTGTATTTTTTGCCATGAAAATCCCCTTCTGAAAGCGTCATCCACTCGCAAATTACTTTTCTTCGGTTGCACTCGTGCTCCCAACTTGTAATGTAAATGTACGGAGCACCAACAATATATGTAGATGTTTTTTATTGATAGAAAACGATATATATAACAGTACAGTTTACAAGTAACATAAAACGGTGATAGTAGTAAACGTTACCTGTGATCTCCGTCCCACAGGCTTTAAAGTGTATACAGTGTATTGTACCGCTCTCATACCTAAAGGGGGCACACACACTAGGCTTCCGAGGCAGCTGGATGCAATGTATTTCCAACTGTATAAGGAGCTGGAAGGCAAAGTTGGGAGGAGCCGAGAATGACGCTGTGAAGTGAGTCGAAGGACATGAAGGGAGCGACCAGGGGGTGGGGAATTTAAAGGTAGGCTACAACGAGGAAATAGATCAGAGACACTTGAGTGTCTGTTTTCCCTTCATCGCACCTTAAACCTTAAACCAACCTTAAATGACTACAGAGACATAGTAAAAATAAAGAATACATACAGTGTGCTGAAAGGTTGGTGTGATTAGTAAATCCCTTGCGGTCTGCTCAGTCGTGTTTATATGGCTAAGATAAAAATCGGTTTCAAGTAGATTCTTACATGGTAGCGTTTCAAATAATACGGGGACTATAAGCACAGCATTGTGAGCTTGTGCAGACAGTGGAAAGATTATAATTGGAATGAACTGTCCTTATTTTGTACATAGAACCAATGCACAGCAAGCCATTCCCATGGAGGAAGGGTGTAAATTCACCTGAATTATAATTTTTTATTTTTTTTACTATTCTAATCACATTCCTCTGGCTAATTGGCTGACTCCACCCACCTCTGGAACAATCAACCACCTGCAAGGACTTTGGGACAGTCAAGCTTTACTATCACCTGATTGGTTAACATCGACTACTTAAGAACAACTGGCTGTTGTGGTGGTGGAGGAGCTGAGCCAGGAGGAGCTGATCCAGAAGGAACTGAGCCAGAGGGAGATGACCCAGTGGGACACAAGGCATCCAGTACTCCATGGTGGAGAGATAAGTCCGTCACGCGTTCGGCCATGTGACTGGACAATCGACATTTAGTGACAACTGCCGGACAGAGCCATAGAAAGAGTTGCATCAACGGAAGTTCAAAATTGATTGCTTGATTGTCACGTGATTCACGTAGACTTCAGATGGTTCCAGGAAATGTTTGGTGTGCAATTACAATGTAATTTAAATACCTAAATACAGAGACACAACTATGATTTTTCTTTTTTTTTTGTAATTAGTAGTCAATAAATGCATTGATTTACAATATTTATATAGCACACCTTATGTTCTTAAACTTGTATGGTAGTCGCTACGCGACCCTGTCTGACAGCACTGTGGTCATCCCAGCGAATGATCCTGCTGTTCCGACCGGTCCCAATCTGGACCCGTCTCCAAGGATGACGCCTGCTGACACAGTGGCTTCCCCTCCACTAGTGGTTAGCGGTGTTCGGGTGGATTCCCCTCCACTAGTGGCTAGCGGTGTTCGGGTGGCTTCCCCTCCACTAGTGGTTAGCGGTGTTCGGGTGGCTCGCCGCTCCACTAGTGGCTAGCGGTGTTCGGGTGGCTCGCCGCTCCACTAGTGGCTAGCGGTGTTCGGGTGGCTCGCCGCTCCACTAGTGGTTAGCGGTGTTCAGGTGGCTTCCCCTCCACTATTGGCTAGCAGTGTTCGGGTGGCTTCCCCTCCACTACTGGCTAGCGGTGTTCAGGTGGCTTCCCCTCCACTAGTGGTTAGCGGTGTTCGGGTGGCTTGCCGCTCCACTAGTGGTTAGCGGTGTTCAGGTGGCTTCCCCTCCACTAGTGGCTAGCGGTGTTCAGGTGGCTTCCCCTCCACTAGTGGAGGGTGTCTTCCCCTCCACTAGTGGCTAGGGGTGTTCGGGTGGCTCGCCGCTCCACTAGTGGCTAACGGTGTTCGGGTGGCTTCCCCTCCACTACTGGCTAGCGGTGGTCAGGTGGCTCCCCTCCACTAGTGGTTAGCGGTGTTCAGGTGGCTTCCCCTCCACTAGTGGCTAGCAGTGTTCAGGTGGCTTCCCCTCCACTAGTGGCTAGCGGTGTTCGGGTGGCTCGCCGCTCCACTAGTGGTTAGCGGTGTTCAGGTGGCTTCCCCTCCACTATTGGCTAGCAGTGTT
>OMNR01099487.1:1537-11946 GCA_900303205.1 Mora moro
ACAGATGTGTGCATGTGCAGGGTAAGTGGAATGTGTCTGTGTGTGTGTGTGTGTGTGTGTGTGTGTGTGTGTGTGTGTGTGTGTGTGTGTGTGTGTGTGTGTGTGTGTGTGTGTGATGATTGTTTGTCTTGTATGTCTTTGTTAATAGTCCAAGTGTATTTAAGATTGTGTTAACCGTGCTAATGTGTATTCCAGTGGTGATCGCCGTGGAGACATGTTTGGGGGCAGAGATGGTCCCATGCCTGATTTTAGAGGTAGGGATGGCATGGGTCCAATGGGTAATATGGGCCAGAGACCTCGCGATCAACCACCTATGGACATGAGGAGGATGGATGGTCCTAACACAAGGGGTCGAGGAGGTGACATGGAAACGCATGAAATGCGAGGTAGAGGCCCAAACAGAGATTCATTCAGACCTGGAGAAGATCCCAACTTCAACACGAGGAGGCCGTTTGATGAAACTATCCAAGACAAGCTTCTAAATCAATCTAATTTTGGTGGTAGGAACTCTCCAAACATGGATGGGAGAGGTACACCATCACGGGAGCAAAACAACAGGTTCATGGATATGAGAGACAGGGACATGAGAGACAGGGATATGTTCCGTGGAGACATGCCCAGGTTCAACAATCAAAACATGGATGGCAGAAGATCCTTTCCCAATGACCGGATGGAGAGGAATGATGGCTTTAGGGACACGCGTGATAGGCCTCCGGAGGGCATGGATGACATTGACGGCTGTCGTCTGGACATGCCATCACGCGAGAGGAGGATGATGGAGTTCGATAGAAGAGGGGGGCCTCCCTTTCAGTCTAGAGGAGGATTTGATTCAGATATGGACTTCAGAAATCGTCCCGGACCGCCAAATGACTTTAGGGGTAGGGATCGATCTCCCTTGCGTTTTGGGAACAATAATGATCGTCCATTAGACAGATCAAGGTCAGACATGCCCCCAGATGTTGGTAACCCTCAACGACGAGGTTTAATGGGTCCAGAAGATTCACGTGGAGAGGGGGAATTTTTGGATGGTTCTCTAATGGACTATAGAAGTGGTGAAGAAATGACTCTAGCTGAAGAATGGAAGAACCGTAACAAGCAGAAAAACACATCATTTACATCAAATACAAGTAAAGGACTAGAAGGCTTAACAGACAAAAGTGGACCTTTAGGTTTTGGTAGAGAGGGAATTTTGCCAGATCCGTCACCATTTAAAGGCCGGGATAGGCCATTGGTGGAATTCCCTGGAAAAGACATTGGCTTCCCCCGTGGCGGCCCCTTTGGTGCCATGGATCTCCCAGTAGTTGGCAGCAAACCACCAAGCAACCTTCCTTTCCCAGGAATGAGTCCGCCTCTGGGCCCACTCGCTGTAGAGAACAAAGGCAAACCATGGCTTGGCTTGAAAGATCCCAAGCAGACTCAAAGTTCATCAAGTCTTCTTCAAAGGCCCACTTACAATCAAGAGAAAAATCTGCCACCCCAGGGTTTTAAGGGGCCGGGTGATTGTTTCACAGGACCAAATAATACGCCACATAATCAAGGACCTGAGGGGAACAAGATTGCGACAGAACGCGAATTCCAAAGTAGCACCGCAGTACAGGGCAGAGACCAAGACTACAGGGACATTGATTATAGAACAGGATCTATCAGGGCCTTTGATTTTAAACATGAGGATTTTCAAAGACCTGATAAACTTCTGAAAGAATCTAAACCCACCCCTCCTACAAAGTTTAGTGACTCTGGCTCTCAGGTCAGTTGAAATGCCTTTTGCCATTGATTTTGTATTATCAAAGTAAGCTAATAGTTGCAAATTAATTCATTTCTGCCTGTCTAATCTATTTTCACCAAAATGTGTGTGGAAAGGATCAAGATTACCGGAGTGCATCAATGGAGGACAAAGTTTCCAATACGATATCTATAGTTGGCATCCCAAAGACTGCCACAATGGAGCAGGTAAGATTATTTTTTGTGTTGCACTCACATAAATGTTCACAATGTCTTTTTTAGCATTAACACACTCTACTAATTAATACTTTTGCAGATTCTTGGTGCCTTTGCTGTTCGCGATGGAGTGTCAATGCAGGGGATGAAAATAAAAAGCGTCGTTCCAGGTGAGAAATAAGTTTCTGTATGGAAATGTTTTTTCTTTGGGCAAACGAGCGCCCCATTGTACCACGATATATTTCGCCAATACGATACTCGAACCTTCGCATTCCTCTTTTCTAAAGCTTCTTTGCTGCTTTTTTTCCCCGATCTTGGTGTTAAGTTCGCTCGACTGTATGAGAGTGGGTATTGTGTTGTAACAGTCACATCTTTCATTTCTGAGAATGTAGGGTCATTGTCAGCTGTCTCAGAGATTTCCTCAACACTGCAACAATGTAAAACATACTTGATGTCAGTCACCAAAAGTTCTATCACAAGTGGTTCACTACATTGTGTTTTGCATGAATCACATGGTTGGCTAACAAGAGAGAGTGGTCACTGTCAGCGAAAGTGAAATAGATGACTTTGATAGTGCTTCTCATTGTTTTATGGGTCCCCTTATCTAGTTTCCCTTTTTGGGATTAATTAAGTTTATTGTATCGTAAAAAAAGAAAGGTTTCCATTAAAGTTGCCTCACCCTTCCTTCAAGATTCCTTCTAATTTCTTAAGAGATCAGAAACGTGAACAATAGCTTCATTAAGAAAAAATAACCGATAGATTTAACGTCGGGCAACATTTTCAAACTCTTGTGCCAAAATCTTTGTCTGCTGGGCTACCATATGTTGGCCGTAGCTGGGTTTGGGATATCTGTCTGCAAAGGCTTGGCTATCATGCATCTTGTCATCGTTAAGTCAGATGTGCAGTGAACACTTGAATGACAGAAGAGAGAAAAACATAATGAAAATTACAGTGAATGTCTGTGTCATTGAAGGTAAACATTTTGTTCATAGAAAAATATGCTCACTGTTCTCGATTCATTCACAACGTGCTGTTTTATTTTATGTTTTACCGCGTGACTGTCCTTACTGGCTTTGACTAACAAAAACCCATCTGTATTTCAAATGCTGTCCCCAGGTTACAGCTACGATACGGCCTATGTGGAGTTTTTAAACCTCGAGGATGCAGTCCACTTCATGGAGTCGAACAAGGTGGCCCATCCTCGTCACTACGAAGGCCCTCTCTCCCAACAGGATTTTGGGGGGTTGAGCTTTTAGTAGAACGTGGGGGAGTGGGTGATGGGGGTCCTGTAAACGGGGGTGGCTTTTATCTACTGTCGTCATTTGGCAGCATTATTTTGAGATTTACATTTTTAGCAGCCCCATGTTACAAGCATGGGGCTTAGCAATTCCAATGTAATAGCTACGGTTAATGGGATTCCACAAAATGAGTTTTCTGTTTTGCATTGTATGGGACTGGGATCATATACATGCCTGTCGTTAACGCAAGTTTAGCATTCCATTACCTAACCTTCAAGCCAGTTTCAAACTAGGGTGGACCGATCATGCGACAAATTAATTCAGAAAACGGTTTAAATCCATCAACCATCCTGTATGGTCCTCCAAACTTTTAAATGATTCCTACATGTTTGTGTTGATAAAGTGCCTGGACAGCATTGTCCCGGATCATGTTTTCTCTTCAGGACAACAGTCAGAAAATCTCTGGCCCACACAATATTGGTAGACTGGCACATCTTTCTATCCGTTGCGGCAGCATTATATGATTTAATTTGCGAAAATTGCATTTTATGACCGGTTGGCTAACTTGAAGTTTGTGAGCACCAACCTATTCCCCCAAGGGAAAGTGGTGGATTAAAGGGTAATGATTTCTTGTCTGAACGCAAAGTCTTTTTCACATGATTCCACATCCTTCGTATCATGCTTCAGAAGTCTCTGATTCCCCTGATGGGATCTCCTGATGGGAACTTCCAGCATCTGATCTATTGTTGACGAAATTCCTTAGCCTTTCTGGGCTTCTTTCTCATGGTCAGAGACCCTTTTCCTGAACTTGATGGTCTTGAACCACTTTACAGTCTTGACGTCTCTTGTCTCTATTCATCGTCATGGTCTTGATTCTAGACCTTCTGTGGTCTTTCGACTGCTGTGCCTTGTCTAAGTGGATGTCCTGTGCGTCTTCAGGTCCATCTTGGAAACTATCCCACAATGGGTTCATGTCATATGTAACTGAATGTAGAGGGGGATGTACATCTGTTAGTCAACTCTGAGTTCTGTTTAGCTTTTGATGGATTATGGGAACACTGATTTATTTCTGCTTTGATATTTCTGCGAGTTGAACGATTCAAAGGCCACAATTTTGGCAGCTTTTGTGTAGTTTTCAGAGTGTTGTCTTAATGTGAAAGCTCAATACAAATATGAACATCAGTTTGAGGGGAGCCTGAAAAATGGCAGCCCTTCACATTGTCGTCATCTTGACTGCGCAGTCCGCTCAGTGGCTCAGTTGAGCCATATTGATTCTCGGGGGTATTTAATTATTATTATTATTATTATTATTATTATTATTATTATTATTATTATTATTATTATTATTATTTGTTTTTAAGCATTTATGCCATGAGTATGTCATGTGGACACAGGGCTATATAATGTGGTGTGTGCGTTCAAAATGCATTTTGAATGCATGGTTGGGTCTATTTTAATGGCTAAGCTGTTAACCCTCTAAAAAGAGCTTTTATGTTTAAGTTTGTATTCAGATTTTATTGATTGGATTTAGTATTGACTGGATTAACGCCTGGATATGTAGTATTATAGTCTATATAGTCTAATCCTATTCAAGACCCATTGATTTCTTTTTTGTGTTTCCTTGCAAAGACTGTGACTCATTTGATATATTATGAAGGGGAAAGGAGATGAGGGATTCTGAACCTTGTCGAAGCTAGCCTTGTTAAACAACCACATATGGTTGCCTTTTCCCTTTTCTTTTTTTCTTTCATTCATGATGGGGTGGGGGGGGGCTTAGCCTGCCACAGTGCATGTTGGGTACTCTGGGTAGTGATGTAGGTGATGCACTTGTAGTTGTCCAGTAAGTGAGCTTATTTTCTCTCATTTCAGGGTTCCCTCAAAGTCGGCCATAAAACAGCTTCCATGAAATACGTCCAACCAGAAAAGAATCCCTTTGCTTTCGTAAGTTTACAGCTTTTCAAATGACAGTTGGTTTACCCTCTAAAGCTTCAAGTGTTGGGGCAATGATGTCGTCGTCTCCCACTTGGAACAGGAATCGACTCCCAACGCACCCCAGGTCCAGAAGCCGCTGCTGCCCATTCCAGACGGGGCGGTCGCAGATGCGCCAAAGCCCGGTCTGAATGGCTCCAAGGGGGCTGGCCTGATGGAGCCCCCGCAGCCTGCGGCCCAGTGGCAGCGGAGCTCGGACATGACCCCGGAGGCTTGGCAGCAGCAGGTGGACCAGCAGCAGCAGCAACAGCAGCAGCAGCAGGACAGCCAGCAGCAGGCCGAGCCCTGGTCCAACCGCAACCCTCCCCGCCAGGCGCCACTCAACACCGATCCCATCTTCAAGGAGAGCAAGAGTATGTACTGCAGTGGCTTACAGTGTTCCTTCTTTCAATTTAAGAATTGACTATTATATGCATGGTATGTACATGAGAAGCATTACAGGCAACCGTATGTGCCTATTGTAAAGTACAGGGCCGGGATCTTCATTATTGTGCACGTTGCCTCCCTAAAGTCCTAATCCTCATTGGCTTTTGACATTCAGTCTATCTGAATAGGGATCGTGTACAAGCAGAGCAATAATGGCTGTAAATACACTACAAATACTAAATGTATTACTTCTACGTCTTAGTTTTTTTTCATACATGCCAAGGGGATACCTTTGCTATGATGCCATGGTTAGCATTTCAACCCATTCATGCCAACTGCCCCCCTCTGCTGCTCCAGACAGCACGTGAACTCCTCCATGTCTTCCTCCTGTTTCTGTAAAGCCATGATAATCAAGAACGTGAAGCCCACCACCACAGTGGAGACCATCCTGAAGGCCTTGGATCCCTTCGCCTATCTGGATGAGAAGAACGTCCGTTTGGTCAAGGGCAAAACGCCAGGCGCTAAATGTTTCTGCTTCGTTGACATGGACTCCCACGAGGTATTGGATAACTTCCAACAAGCGTTGCTTCATTTCTCTGCCTTTGCGTATTTGGCTTGACCCGTACCCATAACCATGATTGAGTCCGTTTGAATCACTGCAACTGTGATTACCATGCACTTAATGTGGGCTGCGAAATGCGCACCCCACATTACGTTTTTAGAGCTCTGACAGTGTTTAATTAATGAATTAGTTAATCGTCTCCCTTACACCAAGTGGTCAGCTCAGGAGCCACCACTGGTATTGACTGGTATTGTAAGACGTCCGTATAATTAATAATTGTGCTAGCTTAGCGTGTGTTAGCTTTTTTGGGGGGGGTTCTATACAAAAAGACTGCTTCAAATTCACAGCAGACTTGTCTTCTAACATGATGGTTACTTTTGGTAGCAAGTGACGCGTCTGGTGGAGCTCCTGACTAAACCCCGGCCCCTCTCCATCGACGGCGTCAGAGTCTACGCCGAGGTCGCGAAACCACTCAAGAACCAGAAGTAAGTGACCATGCCAGAGTGGCGTTTAAACAATGCTATTCATATATATATATATGGACCAATTATCACAATGCTTGTTGTTTCCTGCTCTTGTCTCAAGTTTCAGACGAGACGATAAGCCAGAGACATCTCTCTTGGGCTACCCCCCGCCTGACGCCAACATGACAGTGGTAGGTTTATTTATTTCTTTTTTTAGAGGCGTTTTTTTTATTTTTTAGAACCAGTGAAATGAGAGCCGTATGAGTTCGTATGGTCGCTTCTCAGGATATTCATATTGTGTTTTTTTTTGTCTCTAATTTCAGCAGCAACAGCAGTTCTTACAGACGCTGCAGTTCCCACAGTCTCTGCCTCCACTGCCAGTCAGTGGTGGGGTCCAAGGTTAGCCACCCTCCTCCAGACGCACATACTGGCCTCCCACTGTACTGTACTTTACGCTAAGCCCATCTTGTTCACATATGCGACTACAAATAGAACTGTGCTCACACAAACGCGAGTTGAGTTTAAAATAAGATTTTGTTATGCATTATTGTTTTTATAATGCATTTTTTTTTTACTCTGACTTGAGGGATGTGATGTTTCAATCCATTCGTTAACACGCACGTCTTTGTATACACCCTAACGTTATAGACTTGGGAGAACGTCAGTGCTGACTGTACACCACTGCATGTAGACGCACTAGAATACTGAAAAACTGACTTACAACTTGGGTCCCCTTTTTAGTTCCAGGGAATGTGATGGCTGGCGGTCTCCTTCCCTTGTTGCCAACGGACACCAGTTATAACCAGGTAGGTTACGTCAACATGGACATGACTGCTTTTTGCAGTTGACCGGGGGGGGGTGTTGAGGTTCACACCTGTCTTTGTGCTTCACCCAACAGGCCATGGGCTATGGTGCAACACCGGCCCTGGAGGCCTCGTACCAGGCCGCTGGGCTGCAAGCTGCTGTAGCGCCAGCCACGGTGGATGGCTCAGAGGCCTATGTTTATGGTAAACTGCTTTTTAGGAATTATTATGTGAAACGGCTTGGAAATTCAGAGTCGCGTACAGCTCTATTTTCTAACTGATTCACACACGTAACGTACAATTAATGACCAAAATGAGTTTTTTCCCAAAAAAATGTTCTTAGGGTCTGAAACTCCAGACGTGTCTAACTACCTCTATGACGCGACGTCAGGATTTTACTATGATCCTGAGACCACACTCTACTACGACCCGGGCTCCAGGGTAAGCAGACGGCTAGTTCAACACATGGGATCAGTTGTTCTTTTCCTAACTAAATGTCTCTTGGATGTCAAAATGTAACAAGAAGGCATGGCAGCTCAAGGCTATGCAAGTGTGCGCAACGACTAATTGGCCTTATTGTAGGTTACTTGCCAATTAGAAATTATTCTTTTTTTATACAGTACCCAATGCGATGTGGAATGCTGGTTATCCGTCATCCTTGTGTGTACGATTTCTCAAAAAACGTTTATTTACGGTTTGGTTTTTTTGTCTACAGTATTTCTACAACGCTCAGACGCAGGAGTACCTGTACTGGGACACCAACACCAAGACCTACATCCCGGTGCCAGGAGGGGCGTCTTCCACAGAGACCCAATCTGTCGCCATGACGGCCGAGGTCCAGGCCATCCTGTCCAACCCGGCCGCCGACGCTCCCCTGGAGATGAAGAAGCCGCTGGAGCAGGCCCCCGAGGCGTCCGACCCTTCCCTGGCCGCGCCGGCGGCTGCCCCCGCGCCCGGCACCAGCCCCACGCTCACCCCCGAGGAGGAGTCCGCCAGGAGGGAGAAGGACGGCAAAGAGGAAAAGCCCAGGAGTCTGGCCGCCGTCAAGGTAGCACTACGGGGGTTTCGCATTGGGTGTTTTGGCTGCGAAAGTCTGATGCAGACATGTTGCTGACAGTCTCGAGTGTGGTTCCTGTCTCTCTCTCTCTCTCTCTCTCTCAGATTATGAAGGATATGGAGCGCTGGGCGAAGATCCAAAACCGCCAGAAAGACAGCGTCCGTGCGGCGTCTCCCGTGCTGAGGCTCGGGGGCCACGATGACAGAAGGGCTTCCAAGGCGGCCGACGCTGGCTTCGCCGTCTTCGAGAGGAAGGTTAGGAATGCGCACGCACGCGCACACACAGACGCCGTACGGCGTACACTGTATAATCTTCACATCACGTTAACAACGAAGATGTGACTCCGGTGTCTGGAAGTGCCGTCCCGCTACGAAGGGAGGGCGGGACTTGCCAGTCGAGCTTGTTTTTGTGTTTGTTTTAACCGACTCTTTGTTCCGTCGTCTCCCTCCCCCCTCCCCTCAGGGCTCTGCTGGAGACGATCTGTTCAAGAAGCCTCTCGCTCCTGCCAAGAAAGACGAGAAGCAGAAGGTGAGTCGTGTGCCGTTCCCTGATGCTTGCACTTCTGCTGTTTGTTTTTGTTGACGCATTGTAATACAAAATGTAAGCAAAGCATCGTAACCGAAGACCTCTGACTGAGCTGTTTTTTTTTTCTTTTTAAATAACGACCTCTGCTTAGTTGCCCTTTAACCCCCGCGTTCTTGTTTTCGTCTCCTCAGCGGCCAATGGGCTCTCTGGGCCTGCTGGCGTCCGACTATGGTGCCGGCAGCGACGAGGAGGTGGAGGAGGAGAAGATGACGACGGAGGCTCCGAGGAGCACAAAGAGCCAGTCTGAGGACAAGGAGGACAAGCTGACGGACTGGAAGAAGCTGGCCTGCTTGCTGTGCAGGCGACAGTTCCCCAACAAGGACGCCCTGATCCGCCACCAGCAGCTCTCGGACCTCCACAAGGTGCGTGTGTTGACCATAACCCATAGCATCATAGAGTTACTGCTTCTTCAGCGGTGACTCTTAAATATTTAAGTTGATTTGACATTGAACATTGATTGCCCCCCCCCTCCTCCCAACAGCAAAATATGGAAATCCATCAAAAGATAAAGAGGTCCAAGAAGGAGCTGGAAGCACTGGAGAACCAGGAGAAGGAGGTGAGTGTTGAGAGTTGAGAAGTGAAATGCATAAACAAGGAGGACCCGAGATGATTTAACATGCTTCAACACAAACTTCTGCCGAGTGGCCGTATTAACGCTCGCTCTCACCCAACCCTCCTCTGTAGCTGAGCGCCAAAGAGACGGTGCGGTCGCCAGAGCCCAAGAAGAGAAAACACCAACACCAGCACCACCACAACGCCTGGGCTGGAGGCTCCAGGTGGGTTCCGACGCAAAACGTTCACGCGCGTTTAGTTGAGTGTTCACTTCACGATTCTAGACTGTTCTTCATGCGCCGCGATTCGACTCCTTTCTCATAGGGAAACGCACAAAGGCAGCGAGAGACCCGGTTTAGGCTCTGAACCCGTCGAGGTGAGTGAGGATGCGCCGCTCATGTCTTCAAATCTGTGTGTGTGTGTGACATCGTTTTCCCTGCCAAATGCGACCCAAAAGCTTTGACGACGCGTTTCTCGTTTTTTTCCAGAGGAAAAAGAAGGAGCCGGTGGTGTGGGACCACGCGACCTACAAGCAAGCTGTGCGCAAGGCCATGTTCGCACGCTTCAAGGAGCTGGATTGACCCCCCGACCTTGTGGTCAAGCAAGGGGGAGGAGAACACCCTCCCCCACCCCCACGCAGCCAGCCCCCCCAACTGTGTTTACTGCCTCTCTGCCTTGGTCCTTTTATAGAGCAATTGACTGTATGTAGTGACGTCAAGTGGGATATGGTTTAACATAAGCCACGCTTCACACTAACTCTAACTGATCCCAGGTGGCTGCAGGGTGTTATACCCGTCGATCCGGTTTGTTTTTATGAAAGACAGTGCATCAACACTTACCCCCCCCCCCCCCCTC
>OMNR01099495.1:4701-23292 GCA_900303205.1 Mora moro
CTTTAATGTTTTGATTTTTTTGTCTGGATTTTTTGAGTTAATACCAAAGTCTGGTGCAAATTTCACTTGATTGGCTCATTGGAAATACATTTACTGGACAAAATGTTGATGTGTTCAATACTTATTTCCCCCACTGTATATATATATATATATATATACATACAGTTGTGGTCAAAAGTTTACATACACTTGTAAAGAACATGTATGTCATGGCAGTCGAGTTTCCAATAATTTCTATTATTTTCTCTCTTACTTTTCTGTGATAGAGATGATTGGAGCACGTACTTCTTTGTCACAAAAAAAAATCATGAAGTTTGGTTCTTTTATGAATTTATTATGGGTCTTCTGAAAATGTGATCAAATCTGCTGGGTCAAAAATATACATACAGCAATGCTAATATTTGGTTACATTTTCACCTCAATTAGGTGCTTTTGGTAGCCATCCACAAGCTTCTGGCAAGCTTCTGGTTGAATCTTTGACCACTCCTCTTGACAGAATCGGTGCAGTTCAGCTAAATTAGTTGGCTTTCTGACATGGACTTGTTTCTTCAGCACTGTCCACATGTTCTCGAAGGCCATTCTAAAACCTTAATTCTAGCCTGATTTAGCCATTCCTTTACCACTTTTGATGTGTGTTTGGGGTCATTGTCCTGTTGGAACACCCAACTGCGCCCAAGACCCAACCTTCTGGCTGATGATTTTAGGTTCTCCTGAAGAATTTGGAGGTAATCCTCCTCCTTCATTATTGTATTTACTTTCTGCAAAGCACCAGTTCCATTGGCAGCAAAACAGGCCCAGAGCATAATACTACCACCACCATGCTTGACGGTAGGCATGGTGTTCTTGGGGTTAAAGGCCTCACCTTTTCTCCTCCAAAAATATTTCTGGTCATTGTGGCCAAACAGCTCAATTTTTGTTTCATCTGACCACAGAACTTTCCTCCAGAAGGCCTTTTCTTTGTCCATGTGATCAGCAGCAAACTTCAGTCGAGCCTTAATGTGCCGCTTCTGGAGCAAGGGCTTCCTTCTTGCACGGCAGCCTCTCAGCCCATGGCGATGTAAAACACGCTTGACTGTGGACACTGACACCTGTGTTCCAGCAGCTTCTAATTCATTGCAGACCTGCTTTTTGGTGGTTCTCGGTTGACTCTTGACCATCCTGACCAATTTTCTCTCAGCAGCAGGTGACAGCTTGCGTTTTCTTCCTGATCGTGGCAGTGACACAACTGTGCCATGCACTTTATACTTACAAACAATTGTTTGCACAGTTGATCTTGGGACCTGTAGCTGCTTTGAAATGGCTCCAAGTGACTTTCCTGACTTGATCAAGTCAATGGTCCGTTTTTTCAGATCCATGCTGAGCTCCTTTGACTTTCCCATTGTAGCGTTTGTGGCTGAGTCTAATGATTGTATCAGATGAGCCCTATTTAAATGGGCTCAGAGACGTCACCAGCTGTAGTCAATCATAATCACTCACAAGAAGTTAAGAGGCCATGCCACAAAGCTAATTTGATTGACACAACCTTCTACATCACCAAAATTGATAATTCATGTTGCTGTATGTATATTTGTGACCCAGCAGATTTGATCACAGACCCATAATAAATTCTTCGTCTAATTTTCTGGTTCTAATTAGGAGTCTAGCACAAGCTGGAGGCTTTTCATAGTGGAGTTTGGTAAACCAGAGAACAATGCATTACAGTAAAAAAAAATAAAAAAATAAAAAAATAATATATATATATAATCGTGTCAATGGGCGTCTCTGCAGCCGCTGTAGATCTCAATGTTTCTAAGATGAAAGAATGCAGTTCTGGTAATACTTTTAACATGTTGATCAAAAGAAAGCATAGGGTCGAACAAGACACCAAGATTTTTGACACAGGAGCTTTGGGCAATAGCAGAGCCCTCAAAACACAAACACAAGTTCTTCAAATTGTGTTGCTTCGGGCCAATGATTATCTGCAAGTAGTTTTGGGACATCCATCTTTTAATTGCAGTCAGGCAAGATTCAACTTTCTGGATCTGGGAGGAGTCATTTGATCCAATAGGAATGTAGATTTGAGTATCGTCAGCATAACGGTGAAAGCTAATTCCGTAGCTGCAAATAATATCACAGAGGAAGCATGTAGATTGATTGCAAAGAGCAGTGGACCAAGGACCGACCCCTGGGGAAGACCAAAGCTTAGGTTGCAGGTGTTTCGATTTATTGCGTTCTATTTGTGAGATAAGATCTAAACCAGAGAAGGGCTGAGCCTTTGATGCCAACATAGTGTTCGAGGCGATCAAGAAGAATGCTATGGTCAATTATGTCGAAGGCAGCACTGAGGCACCAGCAGGGAGCTTGCATTGCTGTCCATGGTAAGGAGAAGATCGTTTACCACTCTGGTCTCAGCAGTTTTGGTGGAATAGAAAGTCCTAAACCCAGACTGAAAGGGTTCAAATAAGTTGTTCATCATCAGGTGATTGATGGTTTGGTTAGCTACAATTATTTTCCAGTACTTCAAAAAGGAAAGTAAGTTTAGAGATGGGCCGATAGCTGCTGAGTATTTCAGGGTCTAGGCCAGGCTTCTTGAGTAGAGGTTTTATCACGGCACTGTTCCAGTAGACAGGGACAAGTTCATGATGTTGAGCATAGCAGGTCCAACCATTGGGAAGAGTTCTTTAAGAACCTTGGTAGGGAGAGGATCCTGCATACAGGTTTAGATGCCTGTGTTAGTTTAGTTTAGCAAGTTCATCCAAGGAGATTGTGCTGAACTGCAGGAAGGTTGCTTCAGGGGGGACATGTGGTGCCGCTCTTGTAGAATGTTCAAGATGAAGAGTAGGGGAAGCATCCATTTATTTTCTAATTGATTCAATTTTGTGTTCAAAGTATTCCAAGAAGTTACTTGCCAAGAGGGAGGAGCCCACCTTCTGAGGTTGTTTTTGTGTCAGACTTTTTACAGTGTCGAAGACAAATTTAGGGTTGTTTTTGTTTCAATTAATGACACTGGAGAAGGAGGCGTTTCTAGAAGTAGTTAATGCGGTTTAGTAGCTGAGCAGGCTGCCGTACCATGCAAGATGGTAGACTTCAAGTTTAGTCTAACGCCATTTGCATTTCTAGTTTCCAGCAGCTACGTTTGAAGGTGCGAGTGTCTTCATTGAACCATGGTGCTGGTCTTTTTGTAATTAGCTTTTTAACAATAAAAGGAGCAGCGGAGTCGATGGCTGCAGATAGGGCAGTGTTGAAGTCATCAGTGAGACAGTCCACGCACCCTATAGTCAGAGAGAGGAGCAAATGACGGGTATGGCTTGGCTTCTGTTGTGATTACCGGTCAGCGTGGCTCCCAGTTGGCTATCGTCTTTCCCATGTGACAATCCATACACTGCGTACACGCAGCAGCGTCAGAGTCTGAAAGAGAGTTAGCCTAAAATGACACATAGAAGAGGTGTGGACAGGTGAAACACGGGTTATTATAACACAGCACCTTAAGCTGCATTTTAATGTGTGCAATGGTGCTATATAAAGAAACTTTATTATATTATTATTCTTTTTTTTCTTGCTGTTTTTGAGATTGCTGTTCTTTAGAGAGTTTGAGTTGATTGAGATCTAGACTGATTTTACAGTTTGGATGGATTTTCTGGTTTGTTTCACTGTGGGTTTGATTTCCAACATAACTTTTCCACCTTACAAAATAAATAGTGTTTTTAGAAATCATTGGGTATGACCCTTTTTTTCACGAACAAAGTATTAAAATGACAAATTAATGATATAACGCCTGGGAGAGATGGAGATAACGCCTACCTTATTTTCAGTGACCCATCACTGTAGGTCCTCGGATTGCAAATATGTTGACGTTTTTGTTCTGTGTCTGCAGCCCAGCCAGCTGGCGTCCCCGAGATACTGAAGAAAAGTCTCCATAGCTGCTCTGTGACAGGAGGACAGGAAGTCTTCATCATTGGGAAGAACTTCCTCAAGGGAACCAAAGTCATTTTCCAGGAAAACATTACAGGTACTTTAAAAAAAAAAAAAAAAATGTATCTTTTATTTATAGATTTTTTAATAAAAAATAAAGTCACAGTCAATAAAGTCCCTCCAGAAAAGAGTAAGATAAGTAATAATACAGGGTAACATTACAGGTACTTTAATCAGCCTGGCAATTCAGGGGAACAACTTCTGCTTCACAATTTCCACATTTGTGTTTTTTATGAAATACAAATTTGGGTTGTTTGCTCATAATATTTTTCACTGGCAGATGATACTTCATGGCAAGCCGAAGCTAAGATTGACATGGACCTATTCCATCAGGTACATGCAAAGACTCGACATACGGTATAATCTACTGTGCTGCTCTGTGTGCATCATATGATGGCTTGTACCTGTACTCTGCACAGTGACAATAAAGTTGAATCTAATCTAATCTAATCTAATGAACTTCAGGAACATGTTTCTAACTTGCCTTCTGTGCCTCAGAATCATTTGATAGTGATGGTCCCTCCATACCACAACTTGTCCATCACCTCTCCCATAACCGTGGGGATTTTCATCATAACCAACGCTGGCCGATCCCATGACGCCCAGACGTTCACTTACACTCCAGATTCTGGTAAAATTCTAGAGCTGTATGCTATTCTTGTAACAATCGATGTGTGTTTTAACATTGCCACTTAGCACTGACATACTTTTGTTGGCTGCTGTTTTATCCCACAGTGGATAACACAAATCTCCTGGCAGTAAAAACAGAGGGGACTTTGAAGGCCAACACATGTCTGTTTGATGGACAACTCAAATCTATGACATCTGAACAAGCGGAAAGTTGTACTCAACCTCCCAAACCTCAAGAGATCATGCCAATGGAAGTCTCAAGTAACCCGTCCCAGACTGATGTTTTCAAGGTATTAAGCTTTTACTCCATTTGCCATGGATAAACCAAATGTCTCTATTCAGTATTGATATCTGTTAATGTTTCAATTGTGATTGTTACCATCAGGCATCCACTGAAACTCTAGTCTCAGTGCAGAAGAACTTGGAGCTCAGTTCCAGCTCCCACCCTTCTGTGGAGTCTTTTCCAAGCCCAATGCCACTACAACCAGAGGACGTGGAACTGCCCCACGCCCCGCCAGTGTTCTCCAGCCTGGAGCCCCTCAGCAATATACAGAAGCAAGACATTTCCCCCACACCCTCCTACCCCGTATCGGGAGACACTACCATCCCTCCCATACCACCAGAAGTGCCACAGCAGTTTCTCAGAGACCCCCAGGAGAGCATCTCTCCAGAAGCTTCGACTGCTGGTCACGGGGTTGTCGTTGTGGCCATTCCCCAGATGCCAGCACCCTCTCAGCCCCAGACCCAACAGACATCCATCTTTCCCCAGGAAGAGGTGGCCCAGCTGGAGAGAGCGGTAATGGAGCTGCAAGCAGAAAACACCACCACCCTCCAGCAGGTCTTTGAGGCTGCTGTGGCCCAACAGCAGCTAAACTCAGTGTTGTACAGTCCCACACCCTCTGCAGAGTCTCTGCAGCAACACGTCCAGGAAAACATGAACAGTCTCTGTCTTGGTAACACAGATAACCCCCTAGCAACACAACAGCACATAGAGATACAACAGCAGCATCAGCAGCAGCAACAACAAATGCAGTTTCAACAGCAGCAGCAGCATCAACAACAACTACAACAACAACAAATTCTTGGCAATCTGCAACAGCAGCAGCATCTACAACAACAACAACAACAGCAGGTCCTTGGCAACATGCAGATCCAGCAACAGTTGCTGTTGCAGCCACAGGACCAGCTGCAACAGCAGCAGATCATGGAGAACATACAGCAGCAACAAGTCCTTGGCAACATCCAACTCCAGGAGCAACAACAACAAAACCAAATACTTAGCAACTTACAACAGCAACATCACCTGCAGCAAGAGCAGAACCAAGCACTCGGTAGTCTACAACAGCAACAACAGAACCAGGCTCTGGGCAGTCTACAACAGAACCAGGCTCTGGGTGTGCTACAACAGCACCAATCTTTGAGCAGTCTTCAACAGCACCATCAACAACAGAACCAGGCTCTGGGCGCTCTACAGCAACAGCAGAACCAAGCTCTGAATGTGTTACAACAGCAACAACAGAACCAAGCTCTGAACGCACTGCAACAGCAACAACAACAGAACCAAGTTCTGAGCAGTATACAACAGCAGCAACAGAACCAAGTTCTGAATATTATACAACAGCAGCACCAACAGAACCAAGCTCTGAGCACTCTACAACAACAACAAAACCAAGCTCTACAACAGCAGCAGATGCAGGAGCAGCAAGTTCTGGAAAACTTCAAGAATCAGCTTCAGGCCGAGTTGCTCCAGCCTCAGATCCACTGCCCGCAGTCCTTGCCCTCGCCCCAGGCACCGCAGTCCGTCTCCCTTCTGCAGCAGTCCGGAGAGCTGCTCACTATCCAGACTAGTTTCCCACAACAGACCCCAGCCCACACATCTCCCCCACAACAGCTTTTCCAGTCTCCCGGTGCCATTTCTGAGACCCAGAGCCCCCAGCAACAGGTCCAAGCCACCCTGATCCCAAACACCCTCACTGTTCTGGCAAGTGTCAGTCTCAACACAGAGCAACAGTCCACAGGCTCCACACTGTTCCTGTCACCCAACCCCCAGCAGCCCCAGCAGCAGCAGACAGGGCTGGCCTTCCTCTCCTCCATGGAGACCTCTGCCAGTGAGCCTCAGTCCGTTACCCTGTTCCAGAACCCACAGCAAACCCAGCTGTCGCCCATGCAGCAGCAGAGCATGCCCATGGAGCAGCAGCAGACTCCACCACTGCAGCAGCAGATACCAGTGGGCCAGCAGGGCTCCCTGTTCCAGAGCCTCCCTAGCCAAGATAATCCTCTCCCCCAGAGCCAGCTCGCCCAGCCTCAAACTACCGGCCTGCTGCTGTGCACCACGGACCTCAGCCCCCAGGCCATCCCTCCGGCCCTTCTCTTCAGCACTCAGAGCCAGGACTCCTCTGCTCTGGGCAGCATCGGGGTCAGGGTTGGAATGGCACATCAAGATGCGGCAGAGCCCATGTCCTTCCAGGACCAGAGCTCTTTAAGCGGCAATTCCTCGTCCAGCGACCCCCGACGGCAGAGTCTCTTCCAGGAACAGCAGCCCATGCAGGTGGCCCCCTGCTCTAGCAGTGTCCCCAGCAGCCAGCCTGTTGAGCTGTTCCTGCCACAAACGTCTATCTCCACCCTGCAGAACTCCATGGACACCCAGGAGCTGAGCACGCAGGCCACTGCTTCCGGCACCACCATCTTTGTGGTCCAGGGGGGTGTAGGGGTGGTGACCACCCCTGGTCAGCAGCCAGCTGATCAGTTTTTCCAGGCATCAGTGAGTGGGAATGTGCCGCCTCAAGGACAGCCCAAGGTCTTTGTCTTTGGTATTCAGAATGGTACGTTTATCAATTCAGGCTGCAGCACATGTAGCATGTAGCCGTGTTATTTCTGGTCACAGGATTATGCAAATGATGGACTTTTTAGAAAGCGGACAACCTTAAATTGAATGCCAATATAGAGTTTTAAGTAGACCTGTAAAGCCTTTTGAGATCGATGTCGTGATAATGTTGATCCAAATAAACTTCCCTTTAGGGCTACAACTATTACCAACTATCACCACAGAGTCCGAAGTGATGTCTTGAATGTGCTTGCTATATCTGACAAGGAGCCAAGAAAACTATTCCTTTTAATGATCCATGAACCAAATATTTGAATTGAACTGCAACATTAATCAGCAAATGTTTGTTATGTGTGCTTGATAAATGACTTAAACGATTAATCGGTTATCAGAATTATATTCAATTCATTTTCTGTTGATCGACTAATCGATTAGTCACTAATCGTCACAGCCCTACTTCACTTGGGTGATGTCTACATGTCACCAGAACTGGTTCATAGCTGGCATAATACACATTGGTTCTAGTCTATTTTTTGTTTTCTCAGACCCTCCCCAGCTGCTCAGCTCCTCGGGACCCAGCATGGCCGCCCAGAGCCAGCCCCAGAACCTGCAGCCTCTTCTGGACACGCCCATGGCCCAGACCGGCTCGTCCATGCACAGTGGATTAGTGAGCACCCTTCAGACGAACCTTCAGGGTCAGATGCAATCCAGCTTGGGCAGTGCGATGCAGAACGTCATGCAGACAGGTACGCAGCCAGCACTGCAGTCCAGTTTACAGGCCTTGGAAACTAGCCTGCCAACCCCAATGCAGACAAGCCTGGAGACGCAGCTTCAGGGTGGCTTGCAGAACACTCTGCCGGCCTCAGCCAACATGGAGAAGATGGAGGACCTACTGGAGAGTCTGAAGAGGCAGTGATGACCACTGGGATCACATGGCCACCGTGTGTGTGTGCGCGCATGTGCAATGTGGATTCCAGTGCCTAACCTCTTCAGACCTAACAATACAGAAGATCAACAGCCCTCTGAATATTTCAATAATTCTGGAGAATTTAAACACCCCACCCACCTTTTCCAGAAACTCACGGTGAGCTTGTGTAAATCCCATTTTGGTGATCATTGCTGTCGATGATAACCATGCAAAACGATTTTTTTTTTGGTCTGGGAGGTCTAATGAGGAGGTATTACCCCTCCCGCAGGATCATGGAGGCCTGTGATGCCTGCTGCCTCCACTGGTCTCACGTGTGTGTGTGTGTGTGTGTGTGTGTGTGTGTGTGTGTGTGTGTGTGTGTGTGTGTGTGTGTGTGTGTGTGTGTGTGTGTGTGTGTGTGTGAAAGAGAGAGACTTTGCAGCATGTTTTAGAATTGGAGCTGGGTTGGTGTGTTGGTTGTTGACTCTTATTATCAAGCCTTTACATCCCAGATTGAGTTCTCCGACGGCAGTTAGGTTTCCCTAATTCCCCCCCGATTCAATTTGTTCTGAAGCTGACTCAAGAGGGAGAGGATATTCTTCTCAAGGGAACACACAATAATGAAGACCCAGAGAGTCATTCAAAAGGTATTTCCATTTTCCCCTTCAACAGAATGAGCCGCTAAATTGGCCGCATTGTGTCGTTCAATTTTATTAATGTATTTATTTTTTTGGTTCAAAGACATTACAAATACCCTTGCTGCAAAGGGAAAGAGACAGGCACATTTCTACGTTGTCACGCGTTTGAAGAGCAACAAGTGGCTCGTGGATCGGGACCTTTTGTGACCCGTGGTGAAATAGCCTATAGCGGCAGCGGACAGCAGAGAGCTGAACGTCACACACTGAGCCAAACCAGCTGTGATGGGTTTTGAAATAGTCAACATAGAGGATATGAGGACCATGGGTCATCGATTTGGCCGATTGGTTGCCATAGAGATCAACGTGCGCACACAGCACAGTACTACAAAGCAACACTACAAGGACCAGAGTAGATAAACATGGAAACATGGAAAGCCCTGGCTCACATCTGTAAGGCTTTCATATTTTCATACCTTTGACCTTTTCTAATGTAACCATGTATGTAACCATGCATGTGTGTGTGTGTGTGTGTGTGTGTGTGTGTGTGTGTGTGTGTGTGTGCGTGTGCGTGTGCGTGTGCGTGTGCGTGTGCATTTGTAGCATTTATAACAGGATAACAGGATGAAAAGTAGGCTACCACCGCCTACGTCACAAGTGTTCAACAACTATATGGATACATAGGCCTACAACTATACTCCCAGGTGCAGGCTACGCGATTGGCCAGAGAAAACTTAAAACATCTAAATGATGAAGAAATGTAGGCGGGAATTAATGTCGCCCTTAATGCAGCCATTTTCAAAATTGGCACAAGGAATGCATTGAGTGTGTCGGTGTGAGCCTAAGGGAAAGATTTACAAAGAAAGTATAAGTATTGGACTGAAGCTCTGGGTTATAAACAATGTTTTTTTAATCGTTTTTTTTATTTTTATTGGTTATCGGGGGTGTGAATTAAAGCCTCCTGAATGCAGCCAATGAAGCTGTGTGAACGCTGGAATGTGACTTGTTTACTTTACATGATTCGAAACACAATGACGTGACTTTTGTTTCTCCGCTGTTGTGTCTCCTACCCGTCTGTGCGTTGGGCGATGGAGCGTCAACCATGTTGCAGGGGAGCATGAGCCTGCGACTGCCCTGCCGGGGCTGTAACTAACCAAAAGAAAAGGGCCGAATTTAAAACGTGTTTATGAGGAAGAAGAGTCGCCATCTTTAATCCTTTATCTTCCCACAGGGACGCCTGTTACCACTGCATTGTAACATTGCGAAATGTTTTGCCCTGCGTCCCTGGAACCCATGTGTCTGGCTAAATGTGTCTGGCCTACTGAATGTGTAGTGGTCCATTTTATTGCGAACTCTGGAAGGCTATATCATTAAACCAACCTTGTTGTGGTGGTGTGTTTCACAATTGCAAGGTACTACATGCAAACCAATGTTTAAAACTTTCATGGGTTGGGACGAGACCGGTTTCAGCTTCTGTTGCAATCAATAATTCAGTGAGAGAGAGTGACTACACAGAGGGGGGTGGGGGCTGGCTGCCAAACAGCCTCAGAGAAATACATTTGTTTTACATGGAAAATAAGTGGAATACAATAGACGGAGGACCGTTGAACTTGATGTGAACTTGAAGTTGGACGTGTATGTCCATGTGGGGTCATTGTTTTTACTGGTGTCGTCTGTTTGTAGGCTCAACAGCGATGCGTTGCGCAATAACCGCCGTGCATGCTGTGTCAACGCGTCGGGGAACCTCGGGGCGTGTTACCTAGCCCGGGCAGATTCCAACACAGCGTTCAACCTCCCCAAGCAAGGCCTAACATTGCGATGCATTGTCATTCGACTTTATCGGAAATAATTGCAATGGCTCCGGCTGCGATAATTTGACATTTAAGTCAGCGAAGTCACTGAATATTCATCGGGGTACCATACGGGTACCGAAGGTGATGAGAAACTGTTGATCGAGGCGACACTCAATTCAAGCCTCTTACTGCGGGTTTCTGGGAAAGGTTCCAGTTTACTTCAGCTGAAAACAAGAGATACCATCATGGTAAGTTTGAGCATAATATAGGTTAAGATCTGTTTGCGACCGTAGGCCAATGCATATGAATGATATGATTGACTATTACATTTACATTTGGCAGACGCTTTTATCCAAAGCGACTTACAAGTACATTTGTTCGAAAGGTAAATAAAGATATGAATAGAGCAGGTCTTCCAGCATTCCGAATTGCAGGGTAATAGCAGAATATTCCCACTGCTAGGATGGCTGCATAAGAGCAGGGAAGTGAAAAATAAGTGCACATAAAGGGTCTAAATGTAACTAATGAATAAAACTATGTATTTGGAACAAGTTAAAGTTGAATAATGCTTACGACGTAAGCTAATAAGTATTGGTTCAGATGGCAATACAGTTCTGGGGGTAAAACCCCGATCTGCAAGCATCCCCGATCCAGGTTTCCACAAGTTTAAAATAAAACTCGATGACAGCAGATAAGCTACAACACCATTCACATTAGAGTTGTGAAAAGTTGCAGTGTTGTCCATATCTTCCCGATGACAAAACAGAGATAGGCCCAATAGGCTTCCAACGAATGGACTGGACGCAGAGAGCCTACACTTAAAAATAGTTGCAACACATGCATAACAGCCTAAACTAATAGACCTAACACAGTCCCGTCCCGTTTAATCAGAAGACAGATCCTAGTCTGTAGTCTGGGCTCCTCTTAGTAGAGCACCGCATGACATGGAAAAGAAATAACAACCGCTCCTCCATAACAACCGGCAACAAACGTGTGTTGCCGAAAAATGGGCAGAGTTGAACCGAAGACTGCGCGTGACGTCATTTCCCCTGGAAAAGTTGCGTTGGAGCGCGCGCACGTGCGTGTGTGCGTGTGCGCGCGCCTAGCCAAAGGCAAAACGGCGCCCCGCGCGCCACGCAGACTTCTTCTGACGAGCGTCTTCAAAGTCACGCCGCACGGGCCGCTCTCTCGGACGGCTGCAGGGGAACGGAGCGCACCTCGGCCGTCTGTCTCTCTGTCTGTCTGTCTGCATGCGTTCTCCACGTTAACGGTCGCTTTTTAGAGATATGCGCGAAATAATGTTCTTTTGTAGCATAATTGAGGGTGAGTTAAATTAAACTTTTTTTCCCACATTTTTTTCCACACTAGGATACCACTGAAGCACAACAGACTTTTTTTTTGTAAAACGCCGCTGTTTTTATCCTAGAACAATGATTATATCTCTGTTCTATGGTCTGTAGGTTTTTTCTGTTTTTGTTTTTGTGTTTAAACCAAAAACATGTTCTCATACTACGTAAAGAGTCTCAATGATATGGTTTTTTCCACGGTAAGCTGCAAAAGTTATTGTAATTCTGAGAACTGCACTGCTATACTGAAAAAATGAAATGGAATGAAAAAACGATTTAACTTATAATATTCGTATCTGTCTATCTTTAGGCATACATGTTATATTATCCATAGTATATAGCACAATAAATTACCTTTAAAATATATTTTAGAAAATGTGCTGCTTTCTGTCTTTTTTGTACCCAGTGTAACCCATATGCTTCACTTGATTCAAAGTATGCTTACATTTAGCTAAGCATGATTATTAACTACCATCATTAACACTCTAGAAGTCAAGTTTTTATAAAAGTCTTTTTTCCCTGTCTGTATTCATAGTCTGAGAGCCCAAAAGAGGAGTCGGCCACTGGGGTTCTCGGGCGTATCGGCAGCTGGCTCTCTCCGTGGAGGACACAAAATCCCAGGGATCTTGAAACTGAGAATGCCACCCCAACCAGTGAGCAGCCCCCTGGGCCAGACACAGACGCAGGAGAGGGAGAAGAAGAGAGGGCAGAGCCTGTGAGAGAGCCCTGGCAGAGGGAAGAGGGGTCCCGCGCACGGAGCTCCAGCCCAGAGTGGTCGCACCTCTCCAGGGATATTTTCTCCTCTGAGAAGGAGGACGCCACTCAGTCTGCCCACAAAGGCGGCCCCTTTGTGTCAACCGACTGGGAGCCAGCAGAACGAGGGCCCAAGGAGGAGGAGTTTCTAGATGCCAGGGAGTTTCTGGAGGGGAGGAGAGAGCAGGCCTGGGAGACGGAAGGAAGCAACGGTACGCCAGTCACGGGAGATCCCACCTCGCAGAAGAATGCCAGTCGTCTGACGAATCCGCCTTGCGCTCGTGTGCTGCAGGGAGCGGTGGGGAAGGCTGACGTGCTCCACACCCCGGTTCAGAGCAACGCACACGCCCGGGCAGGCAAGGAGCTCCACGTGTACCTGGAGGAGGAGACCAGCGTGCTGAACAGTGGGAGCGACGCATGCAGTGGGCAGGGAGTGGTTCGCACCAGGCTGAAGAACACCTTCCATGTTATCTCCAAGGCCAAGTCACTGGACGCTCTCGACTCGCCAGGGAACAGCGGCCAGGAAGAGCCCGAGATCAGGACCGGTCCGAGATCAGCCCAGGGTCGTTTTAGTGCCCCGGTGGACCTAGCGTTCACTCTGCCCTCAGACACCCACAAGGAGGCAAAGCCAGAGCCTGAATCAGAGGAGGTAGAATCAAGCAGGATGGGGCGTAAAAACACCAGCCGGAGAAAGTCCAGGAGGCAGGGAGATGCGGAGAGCAACTCCCGGGAGAACGCGCCTTCCAAAGCACAAGATGTCCCGGGCTCCCCCTCTATGTCAGGTAACACATTGACCGGTGCTCAGGCCCCAGGGGTGGAGACTCACCTGGGAGAAGCAGCAGGAAACTCCGCCTCCACTCAGAGCTTATCTGAGGGAGGGAAAAACAAGACTTCGCCCACAGCTATTCAGAGAGAAATACCTCCCCGCAAGCAGTCAAAGGGCTATCAAGGCGCAGACCGGACGAGTCCTCCTGAAGCCATCGGGGCTGCAGTTGATGGGGAGTCAGACATGGAGGATGAATATAAGTTGGAGAGGAAAACTGAGACACCAGAGTCCAAACGCAGAAGTATTAAGGTTTCCAGAAGTGAGGTGAAGATATTTCCAAAGAAGGTTCTTGTAAATGCTGAGCTTCAATCTGGGCCAGGAAGTGGAAATGTTTCCCAGAATCTTCGCTCGGGATTGTCAAAACCTCAAGATGTCATGGATAATTCCAAAACTGAGGTTTTTACAGGGTAAGTTCTTTCTAGTTTGAAGTTTGTTTAAGGAAGGGAGTTGCCCAGTTGTACTTTGTTTATGAATGCAACAAGGAACGATCAAATCACAACTGCTGTGCTAAGACATTCCATTTCATGTGGAACAGAAGAAAAAAACTAGCATTTTGGCTTCGATAATATGAAAACATGGAAATATAACAGGTGATTTCTAAAAAAAATGGTAAAAAGAGTTGTAAAATATGATATGAAAGTTTTGCTAAAACAAAGAATGCATTCCCCAGGGAGAAATCCCTCAAGCAAGACAGCTCTGTAGCTGTAGACCCTTTAGGTGTGTACAGTACAATAAAACATCATCTATCTAACTCATCATAACCAAAGTTATACCTAGCCTGGGGCAGATAGTAGAACAAAATGCGTGCCATATTCACCAGTAATGTACTACTTAGTAAACTTGAAAATGAAAAAATAATAGTGAAAATAACAAAAGTATCGACGTCGACATTAAATGTGTGACTTGATTTGAACAAGGATACAAGCGTGTGGCTGATTTAATCTCTTATTTCCCCAGAAAACGGAACCTGGGGAAACTGGACGAGGAACCTAAGCCCGCCATTGCTGGTCGGATTGCAGATAAGATTAGCCTCTTTGAGGGGCAGCGAGTAGGGGCTGTGAAGAAGACGTTCCAAAGCCCAAGGAGTGCTGATGTCTCTCCGGCCAGGGCCGCCGCTGGCGCACAGAAGGCGGGCGTCGGCGGCGAGGGGGGCATCAGGTCGAGGTCATTGGAACGCCACGACGACGGCAGGTCCAGCTCAGCTCCACCTGTGAGGGAGAACGCAAAGACTGTCAAGGAACGGGCGAGGAACATAGAGGCTTGCAAGGCCCAACATAATACGCCAGTGTCTCCAAAGCTTGCAATGACAGGAATGTCCCTGAAGACCTCCTCCTCGGTGACGGTGAGAGCCGTGTCAAAGCCATCCCGACTGGACATTCAGGATAAACTGGCTGTCAACGAGAAAACACAGACTGCATTCATATCGGAAATGAGATCCAAACATGATGTTCCGGACGGCGCCGTTGAAGCGGTGAACGTTTCCGGTCCCGGGCAAGCGCAGACAGACTCTAGAACTAAATGCCCAAAAGAACCCACAGAAGTGAAGGATCAGCTTACAACGCCCGAAAGCGTTGGATCGGATAGACCGCGGCCCGGTGACTCAGATGAACATGCTAATGAGGTTAACTCACAGGCCCAGACACCGAGCAGGACGAGCTCTCGCTCTAAGAAGAGGAGGAGTAGAGAGCCAGCCAGTCCCACTAATGGTATGAATCCAGACGGCTCAAACGATGAGCCCCCGCTGACTTCCAGCCAACAGGATAAGGCGTCTGCCACCGTGGGGCCTACTTCACCAACGCTGTCGCTAACAGATGCAGGCAAAGTTCAATCAGATAAATCTGTAGGAAATACCTCTGGCAATGAGTCTTCAAATACAGAGCCAAACAGAGACCAACCATTAAAGGGGAAGGGGGGGTTGTCAAAGTCTGTCACTGAAAATGAATGGCCCGATACTGCCATTTCCCACCACACAACAAAGCAGCCTACTGATCCAGGTAGTTTACCTGGGAAAGAGGACAAACCTGCAGGTCATGACCCAGTATCTGATCGGAAGGGGGGAGATGTTTCGAAGGACAATAGTGACGCCGTCCCCTCCCCCACGCCCTCGATAGTAGAACAACCTCTCATTGAGAAACCACCACCAGTAGGGCAAAGTGAACCCTTTGCTTGTGTTGAATCAGAGAAGTCTCCAAGACAGCCCAGAAGCAAAGCTAAAGGGAGTATTAAACAACTAGTCGCAAAAACAGAGGTGATCAATCAAAGTCAAGGTGAATCTACAGAGAAAGATACACAATGCACAAAGAAAAGTGCCAGAAATGTGCCTCAGGCCCAGGACCAAGCCAAAGACAAAATGCAACAACAACAACAACAACAGAAGCAGCAGCCAATGAGTGGGGATAACCTAACCACAAAGGGAATTGAACAGGCTTTAAACAGTCCAGAGAACACCACAAGCCGAGAGGATAGTAAGGCTGAGGCTGGGATAAAAGGGGGAGACAAGCCTGCCAAAGACACTTTAAACTCGGAGCCCAAACAGTCAGAGGCAACGAAGAAAGCGTCTCCCCCGAAGCAGACTGTTGAGGTACAAACCGCCCAAGACGCAGCATCTCAACGCTCGAATCAAACCGCTACCTCTGCGGTCGCCCGGACCGCGTGTGTGAGCAGCGGTGATAAGGTGCCTGTCAAACCTGCCAAGTTGCAGAGGACTACAAATGAGTCGAAAACTGATTCTGCAAAAGTCACCAACAAAGAAACAAAGGCAGCAGTGACCGCAGCGGGACTACAGTCTGAGCGTTTGTCTGTAGGAAAAACGGAGACATCAACTGGTGACTCACACACACAAGAGGCCGGTGGTGATGTTGCACAAGAGGCATTCGGCTCTAATCTACCGGTGACAGCGGGCACGGCGGTGGAAGCCGTTCCTGAGGAACCGAAACCTCAGCCCAATGTTAACTCCGATGGGAGAGGTAAACCTTTAACGTCAGCCGAAAAGCCCAGCTCCCCTCACATTGATCTCCCTAAGCCTGTTAGCCGAGATGTGGCAGACAAACATACTGGGAATAAAAGTGTGACTAACAGTTTTTCGACAACAGGAGTCGAAAGCTCTCGGAAGATAACGGCTGACCCTCCTCACCCGACACAGTGTAATGATTCACAAAAGCCACGACAGACAATAAATATCAAGTCAGCTGCTGCAACACAGGAAGTGGCGCAGAGTTCATGTGATATTAAAGTTATTGTCCCTAGCGTCACAAACACCATGGAAACAAAGACATTTGATAAACAAAACATTCAGGAAAGCGACCCTTCACCCGTTGTTAATGGAGATATCCACCCCAAACCGCAGCCTGTCAACAATAAGCCAGGGCCAGCCTTGTGTGTGTTTGACACTGCTAAACCATCTGCTGGGAAAGAGAACATGGAAGGTGGCCCAGGCTCTCTCCAGCGCTCCCCTCAGACCAGGCTGACTTTGTCACGGGGGCTAAGCGGGGGGGACCTGTCACCCCAGCGAGACGCCCCCTCCAGCTGGCTGGACGTCGACGTCCCCAAGCAGAGGCTAAGACTCCCCGAGCATCCTCCCAGGCTGAGCTCCTCGTCCAGCGAGAGCAACCTCCTGGACACGGCGGGGGAGCTGGGCGACGACGACTTTGTTGAGAAGATCAAGAGCCTCTGCACCCCGTTCCCAATGCCCCCGCGCAAACACAGCCACCTGCGGCCGCCACAGCCCCCGTTCGCCATGCCCGCGATCAGGGAGGACCGCTTCGAGAAGACCTTTGACCCGGACGAGTTCAAGTTTGGGTTGAGGAAGAAATCTCAGCAACTGGGCCCCGGTCTGCTGTCCAAGCTCCAGAGCACCGAGACCAAAGCCAACCTGAAGCCCGCCAGGGCTAGCATAGCGGATAGGTCCATGTTGCTCACGAGCCTGGACACGCGCTCCTATCTCAGGGAGAGGACCGCGGCCCACGAGGAGAAGGGTGAAGGGGAGGAGGAGAAGACTACGACGGCGGCAAATGAAAAGGACGAGAAGAAAGAGGAGATCAAGGTCAGGTCTCGCTTGGAGGGAAGCAGCATCCTCAGTAGCCTGTGTGCCTCCAGTTCCAGAGGGAAGAGGACTGGACTAGATGCCCTCTCCGGGGCTGCGTCACCTAGCGATGCCCCCCAGACCAGCCCTTCAGCCTTGGGTTCTCCACCGCGCCTGCCCAGCCCTACCTCCCCAGCTCCATTGGCTGAGACCTTGGACAGCCACGGCCTAGAGGCTCTTGCTGGCAGTAGTCACGCCCAGGCTGGGGAGGCTGTGGTCTGTGAGTCAACTCCTCCGCTTCCCTCCTTTAACGACATCAAGCTGCCTGACTATTTGGAGAAGTACCTCCCTCGAGAGCCAGAGAAACCAGAGTGCAGCAAAGCAGGAAAGAGACAAGTCAACAAAGAGGTTAGTTTTGTCATTAAAATAATTTTCCTGTGACTAAAGCCTGCACTATGCAACTGGTTCACTGCAGCTTTATCATTTTTGTGAAAAAGTGTTTTTTTCCCATTCATCTCTCTAAATCAACTCAGGTTGAAAGGGCAAGATAATCAACCAAATTTACCAAAATTGATGTAGTACTACTGCAGTGAATAGCTACAGTTTGAATTAAATATTGTAATGCTTGCAAACAAGCAGTGTCCTTCACCTCACCACTTCCTGACCTGGTTGGACAGCTTGCGTTGTCCTTTCCAGCGTTTCTGTTAGCGTCTTGTTATTCCACGTGCAAGCCCCAACTCATTCTAATGAGCGGAAAAGCCAGTCCAACGACATAATTCCTTATCTGCCTCGCGTACACAGCAGAAACCCGGGGTCGTGACGTCGTCTGCCGCCCTCAATATCGCGACGGAGATGAATAAGAAGCCTGGGCTCCCGGGCGCTGGCGTGACCCCCACGACCCCACC
>OMNR01099510.1:0-11261 GCA_900303205.1 Mora moro
CAATCCCGAGCTGAGCCTTCAAGCGGCTCACTGCCATTGTATTTACAGTGCGGCGAGATTAGGCCCACAGCCGGGCAAGCAACCCCTTATTGGTTTATAAATAGCTGTCATTCAACTAGGACGCCTGCTGTGCATGCCATTTAGGAGAACTACATTCAAAAGCAGGCCTTTAGCAAAGGTTTTTGAAAAAAAGCATATAGGTAAATTATACATTATATCATTGGGTTGTTTTGTTTTTTTTGTCCCAAGGTACAACAACCCTAAAAGCAACAATACGATGCTTGAGCTATTCAAAACTGGTTTGACCTAGACAACTCGTTATGTTAATTCCAGGACCTACCCAGTTGCATGTTGGACCTTGCCTGGCCGCAATTTAAATGAAGCTCTTCACGACATTTGCCTCGGACAAGCATTTGAATGTTTCAAATGCTTGGCGAGAAGGCGAGACGGCCGCTGTTCAATGAATCAGCAGCAGTCGTAGTAGCGGCAGCACAGCCCTGGCATTTAAAACAAGCTCCCGGTGACTTCTGAGATGACCCGTTGTTGTTCGGGAGACGTTACGTAAAAGAGCCAAACGAGTGCGTGCGTGCTGCTAAATGGACGGGTCGCGGCGTGTTTACCTGCACCTCGAGGGGGGCGATCTCCACGGTGTACCTGCGCGGTTCTGCCGAGGACGTCGCGCTGAGGCTGAACTGAAGCTTGTCCCCGACCAGCTTGCAGCGGGCGGTCTGTGCGGGCGACACGAGGCACTTTAGAACAACGCTTCTCCTGCCGAGCTACACGAGAGGCCCGTGTCAACATGGACCGCTTACAGCTAAGCAGTGTAAACATGACTTGGCTGCGTGGGGTTATTTCAAGCCATGCGAAAACTATTTTAAATAAGGGAAGATATGCAGTCTTTCCCAAATTACAGGATAATGCATAATAATACTACATAATAGACACTGTTACTTTTGTTTCTATACAAGACGATGATATTGTATATATACACGAAAAGAACAAGGATTTTGACTGTAGTGGGGTTGCGTGTGCTTGCATATATGGGAGCATACAAAGTAGGTGTCACGTGACATTTTCCTTTCTCACGAGTGCTGTTTTGGACAGCAATTCAAGCTTCTTAAAACACGCAAGAGTCTAGAGAGCTGCTGCTTATTAAAACCCCATTTAACTCTAATAACAGAGCCCCAGGCGTCAGAATTTCAGGTTACATCAAAAACATCAATTGCTCAGCAAGTACAAGCTGAGTTTGCACAACAGTCCCAGGCAGGCCAAACTGAAAACAGGCCAGCCTGTAGTCATGTTCTCTGTGTATGTATTCGTAATGTAAAAGCAAAAGTAAAACCTTCTACTACATGCGCCACCATAAACATGGAATTAAATGTTCATGGTGTCTAAAAAGTGCCAAGCTAGCAGCCAGATTTCTATTATGATTTAGATGGCCTCTAACAAAAGGCAACATTAAAAAAAACAAACAAGCAAAACAGCTTATTTCTCAATTCCTTACGGAACAATTGGAGAAGATTGTCTTCAGGGGCAATGATATGACAAAAGAAAAGAACGACATAAGTCTTAAGTGGTTGTTTTTATAACCCTGCTTCATGTTAACCACAACAAACACGTCCTTGAAAAACAAATGCTAACTTTATCTGGGCCTGGAAGGAGGAGGGGGGGAACGTGGCACTGGCCTTCAACAATGGCTCGATTGATCCAGAAATCTCCTCTGACCCTCAGCATGATTTGATGGAAGATAGTGGCTCATAAATTACCACCACAAATCAAATAGAAGCTTTTATTTGATTTCAAAAATTAACTTAGGAAAACAAAGCAAAAAGGCTGTTTCAAGTACTCACAATATAACATGGCCAACGAAGATGAGATTGGTTTACCTTGCGCCCGGCACACTTCTGGAAGCTGCAGACTTGACTGACCACCAGGTCTGATGACTGGAGGCCATCCTCATCAAATGACATCACCAAATGACCCTGTGACAGGACACGATTGGAGGACATACATCACTGCAGTCAGGGGGACGGGTGCATGTGCAACACATTAACCAGCAGTTGATAAAGATTGGGCGTAGAATCTTAAAAACGGTGTGACAGTAAGCCTAGGATGTAACAGTTTAGGATGCCTAGGATGTAAATATAGTAAATGGACTGCTTATATAGCGCTTTTATAATTTGTGCCTCACATTCATACACCGACGGCGGTGTCGACCATGCAAGGCAACAGCCAGCTCATCGGGGTTAAGCGTCTTGCTCAGGGACACCTTGACACTTGGTTAAGAGGAGCCGGGGATCGAACCAGCAACCTTCACGGTTACCAGACCAACCACTCTACCCCCTGAGCCACTGCCACCCCTGGATGTAACAGTTTATCACTACACTACAAGATGACCACAGTACTGTGAGATGACAGATGTGAGATGACTCAACATCTCTGGATCGTCATCTTAATCGAGAGATAAACATTCTGGACGACAACCATAAAACCTAGCATTTAAAAAATAAAAAAAAGATATGCAACAACAATTAAAACGCAATATTACTCGTATATTGGAACCTAGGCTGAATTCAGTCTCCAGTAGTAAAGGGCTAGTGACATACGTTATACATATTTATTGTGTTAATAGCTCAGAAGCACATACGCATCAGCACAGGTCGACATACCCCAGACTTCCGTGCCTCGTTGTTCAGCGCTCTGCACCAGGCGTCTTTCCATTGACTTTTCCAGCTTTGCAATGACAGCGTCCATTCCAACAGTGCGTCGGCTTCCTCCCTCGACGCATCGTTTTGCACCGGTCTTCGTCCGTGCGCTGGATAACCGTGTTGGAAATATTGCACTAGGTACAACAGCAACGTAACCAACGACGCGATGAAAAGTGTGACCATGCAGAGCCACTGTGGATCGCCCACGCCGAAAAAGTCAGACATGCTTGGAGACGGTGTCCGGGAGCGCAGCACACTTACGACGAACTACCTGGCATCCTAGAATACTTTCCTAAGCATGTGAGCGACATCGTCGATGAAGGCAGTCCGTCTCATCCTGTGCGATCCCCTCATTCACTGACTGACAGCTAAAAAACATACCCACCCAAGAAGTTAGGGTCATTGTTTCCCATGTTATGGTACACTCCAAGGTGCCCGTTACGAGCTCCACGGACATCACATACTAAGCCAGTGGGTTACAGAGCGGTCGGGACTTGCAAAAAAAACACTTGGGGGTGGGGTGGTGGAAACCAGGAGCTCAGGAATTGCACCTACAGGCTATCCGTGTATATGTGACTGGAACTTAGTTGTTAGCACGGCTAACAAAAGCCAGGCACCGCTCGGTCCATCCAACTGTAGACTGCATCTAGCAACAACAACAACTCCCGTTAAACTTTCCCGAAAGTGAAAAGGTCCCGATTGCTCGCGGGTGTGTGTGTGTGTCCGGGGACTCGGCTGTCCAGGTTGAACGGGAAACCATTTGACGAGGAGACCCACGGAGGTCCCGGTGCGGGTTTAGTGCTCGGCTTCTGCCGCGATACCGTAGACTCGCCTTCTCCCGAAGCGGATATGTGGCACCGAGTGAGACTCCCACAACCCACCGCGGGACCCCTTAAAGGGGCCGCCGCCGCCTTACTGTATTATTATAAATACCTCGTAAATATGTATATATACGCGTGTGTGGGTTTTCGGGCGATGTTTAAAACCGTGTTAGGATATCGTGTTGAAGTTCATATGAAGCATTTTGGTTTTTGTTAAACGCACGGTATATCGAGGGTGACGGGACTGCACCCAGACGCGCACATTTGATCTACTTTGTTTCCCGTACAGTGACGTCATCGGTTTGTCGCGGAGGAGGAATGGCCACTCCGTCCTCCCTGGTGTTTGTATTTTGTTATATGCTCCGTTAAGCGTTGGTTTTCAATAACGAACATATGCTGTAACGTGTGGCAGATTTGGGTCGATCTAACTCGTCAATAAGGTAAACGCTGTAAAGTACAACGCGGTGCCCATAGGCCACGCCTATTTATAGAGGTAAACAAACCGTGTTTTGTCAGTTCTGTGTTTTCGGACAGGTTGCGTATATCTGTAAACGCAGAATACTGCCGATCTAAAAAAAACAATCAGTCAATGGCAATATAAAGTTGCCCACAATGAATTGTCGTTCGGAAGTGCTTGAATTGACAGTGGAGGCAAGGCAGGTCGAGGAAGCCATGTTGGCCCTGCTGCACACCATTCTTCTGCACCGCAGCACTGGGAAATTTCACTACAAAAAAGAAGGCACCTACTCCATCGGCACCGTGGGTACCCAAGACATTGACTGCGATTTCATTGATTTCACCTTTGTCAGGGTGTCATCAGACGAACTTGACAGGGTGATCAGTAAGGCTGTAACCGAATTTAAGGTAAGTAGGCCTATGTGAAGATGGATTGGGATTGCCGGCCTTGTATTTCTACGTTCGCCTCGACTTGATTTTATTTTAAACCTTTCAGGATGCCTTGGGCAACACGGGCAGCGATGGCATGGGACAAATATCACTGGAGTTCTACCAGAAGAAAAAGTCCCGCTGGCCATTTTCTGACGAGTGCATTCCCTGGGAGGTGTGGAGCATTAAGGTGAACGTTGTCCACCTGGCCAATGAGCAGGAGAGGCAGATCTGTCGGGAGAAAGTGGGGGAGAAGCTCGGTGAGAAGGTGATCAACGTCGTCGAGGTCATCAACCGCCACGAATACCTGCCAAAAATGCCGACCCAATCAGAAGTGGACAATGTGTTTGACACCAGCCTCAAAGACGTCCAGCCCTACCTTTACAAAATCACCTATCAGATCACTGACTCGCTGGGCACGTCTGTAAGCACAACCATGAGGAGGCTTATTAAAGACACACTGGCGCTCTGAAAGACAAACACAGTGACACTATGAACGGCTACATTCGAAGCGGCATCTTTTGGTCTCTGACAGCTGTTTCTCTGTATTAAAATACACAGAATATCAGCTATTGTTCCATGTTCGACATTATAGTTTCCCATCTACCTGTAGCTTACACATTTTTGTTGTTGCAAGATTACATTTCTCTCCCTGATTTATCCACAATAACCTTTGTATAAGCCGTGCACCTTAGTAGAACCAAGTATGAACTGTTATTGTCATGATATTGTATAAAGATTGTGTAAATTCCTGAAAATAAAGATTGATCACTGCGATCCATATTTGAAATGTTGGATTTTGGATGTTTGTTATAGGGGCCACAGCTTTGCAGTTGAATGTATATGTATAATGTATTTCCACCCAAGGATACATCAATCTGTATACAATCATAAGGCTTTGTGACCTGAAATCATGAGGTCATGTATCATTTAGAATCCTTTCGCATGGTAAGACCAACCTAACTTTTAGCATGCAAGAGGATATCCTCATCTAAGGGAAAACTTCCTCTCAGCATATTTTCAGTGAGACTGTGACCTGACACATGAAGTGCACAGGATTTCCAGTCTATAATTTTCCAAATTGAAGCGGGTCCTTCCTAAGTTCACCCCTATTTTTCCGTCTGAAAAAGTGCCCTTGAGTTCAAACCTTGAAAAACATCTGCACAAAATAAAAACATTTGGATGTTTATCAGGAATTCCCTATTATTATGGCAATCCCATAAAAACATATTGTTAGTGTTTCAAACACAGTTTGGACTCCAAGGGCAGATATCAGGGCCATGCCAAGTATACATTGTCTATTAGTGTTATACAAATACAATAAAACGTGTAGAATAGATTTGATTTAAACCCATATCTCCAATTCAATTACATGGACAAATTGGCTTGACTAAAAACAAAACTTACTGGGTTATTATTCTTTATTACAGAAATGAAGCACAAAACTGTAGAAAATCCTAAACACAAAACTGCTGCAAGTCTCCATAAGCAACAATAATGCAACCAATACTAATACAAATATTAATTATTGCAGTAATAGCACAATAATACTAAAAAGATAATATTGTATATACTAACAAAATAGGTACAAAATCGAAAAATACAAACACTGCCATATACACAATATTAGAATCTAGTTAATTCTTTGAAATCTTTCATATATATATTTATATAAAGTTTTTTCACAAAATTAAGAGCACTATAATCAATACAGAATTTCTGAAGAAAGAATGTAGACAATGTTGATTTCTATTTTTGTTAAACTGTGTCTTTGGAGTACCCATTATAGGAGCTGTGTGATATGCCACAACATTTTTTCCGGTTTGACATGGAATCTTAATTCCATTTCGGGACAGACCACCACCCATGGCAGGAGTTTTTATCAATTAAATAATTTATTTGATTGTTAGATGTCTAACCTAAATGCCTCAATCCATGTTCTACTGACTTCTCTCTCTGATGTGGGTAAACTAACGGTTGTATGCAGGTTATGGAGGTGGCAGAGAAAATAGTTAATTTCAGGGGAATCAGAATACAATCAAATAATACTCTTCAATAATGAATCTAACACCAGTGAGTTAGAGAAAAGTTGCTTTCCTGTACCTCCCGCCTCTGTATTTAATAACTGTCATTGCCTGAGTCAATATTGTTATCTGAAAACTACTTTGTGCTTCTATGTGATAGAAAATAGAGAATGGACAAAATAATTAATGTTTAAGGCCACAAAAACATTGTAAGAATGATTATTTACCAAAACTAGGACTCTTGTCAGAGTTTAGCTGCGGTGTATAAAGAATCTTTGTAATGTTCAGAAGTTAAATAAAAATCGTAAGCTTCTGAAATGGGCAATTTCAGTACTGCAACCGATAATATGTGGGGAATAATAATGCAAGTGTGTGAAAAGCACTGTGGCTACACACTGTGATCCTCAAACCTTCTACTGCTATTTTGGATAAGATTTTTCTGCATAAATCTTAATGAATTCATAGCGTTTACATATCTCCATGACACCTTATCTCTGCGTGTGCCATCAATTGGTATTGATCAACAAAACAAAAGAAAATATGAAGCATTTAGAAAAACTGAAAGATGAAATGACCCATCATTCATGCCATCTTATTCTGCAGCTCCTGACCGTTGTAAAAACAATAGAATGCATGTCATGAATTGTGGATATGTCCTTGTGTTCACCCCTATGTGGGACAGACAGTGAGTAGTAACAAAGTGCATACTGATAACATGCTTGTTGAGGCCACCATGAGAAATACATCTACAGACCTAATAGATCTATACAAAAGCACTTGGCTAATCTTACATTTTACTGCCAACTCATTAAAAGCATTTGGAAAAAAAAATAATCTAGACAAATAACCAGAAGTAAACCAATGAAGAAAATGCTAAATGAGCGAACTAGTTTTAAAGTAACACTATGCAAACCATCCAACCATCTCATTTAGTGAGATCTAAAATAGCATTTCATTGCACACATTACCCATTACACCTCTAATGTACATGACCACTTGAATACATGACATGGAGGCAAGCGAACAGGCTATACATTCAAAGTCTTCCTTTCTTAAGCTGACACGTGTAAGCAGAGGTGTGTTACAACAATATTAAGTATCGTCTCTGAGGGGGCGGGGGGAGGGTAAAAGTGCATTCTCTGTGTGATGCCTACAGGTGGCCATGGCTCTGCTCGTGGCTCCAGAGACTAAATGCTGTCTTGAATGTCCTGTGACAGAGTTTACACATATACTGCCTCTTGAATGTCAGGGCGGAGAGAGTGGGTGCATGGTAGAACAGAGTGTCAGATTCCTGAGTGCCAGACGACTGCTCCACGCTGTTTGACCTCGATAAAGGGCTGTGACTGCCGTGTTGCCTCTCCATTTCTGGATTCTTCCCCTTGCATTCTGACGAGCTACCGGGCTCAGGGCTGCTGGGCGCTTCGGCGATTACTGCAGCTACAGGCACGGTCTGGGCTGGCTTCGCTGCAAGGGCCTGCGGGGCAGGATGCCCAGAGGAGGTTTGAGGTTTCAGGGGAGGGGAGGGAGATGGCGATGAGGGGTGTCTGTCAACCTCTTTTGCCCCGGCGTCATCTCCGGTGGACATGTGGGACTGGAAGTGGCTCCACAGGCGAAAGTTTGTTCTGAAGGCTTTGTTGCACAGGTGACAAATGAAGGGCTTGATGTGGCACAGCAGCTCCTGGTGCCGCTCCAGGTCTTTGTGAGAGCTGAAAAGGTTCCCACATTTCTCGCACGGCCAGACACCCGCTTCCTCCGCGGCGCCGTTATTGTCGGTGTCCATGATTTCCCGTTCGCACACCGCCTCTTCCATGGGCTCCTCCTTGACGACCAGCTTGCCGTGGTGTCCCATGCTCAGGTCCTCAGGCACGTAGGATGAAGAGTCTTCCGAGTCGTAGATGGGCGGAACCGACGAGTGGCTGTAGTGAATGTCCTCTCCTGAATTCCCCATCGGCATGAGGTCGTGGCTGTACTGGTCGTGTCCCAACATGTCCGGCCCCTCTTCGTCGTCCCCCTCGGTGTCTTGCGGCTTGAGATTCAGCTGGCCTTTAACAGTCATCATGTTCTGATTGTGGACCTCGACCTGGTGGCGCCATATGCTGAAGGACGACTTGAAGGTGCGCATGCACTCCAGACAGGTCAGCTTCTTGTATTTGCAATGCGCCTCATGCTCCTTCTTGACCGCCGTGCTGGAGAACCGGAGGCCGCAGTACGGGCACACGGTGGCGTGGCGGCAGCCCCGCTCGTGGTCGCCCTGCTCAGAGAGGGACGACAGCTTGACGTTGCAGAGTCTACAGGCGTACACGTCGGCGTGTACGTCTTCGTCCCTCTCCGCAATGGTGCCATCCTGTTTCTGATAGAGCGCGCTCTCTCTCGACGCGTCCTGCTCGTCGCTCTCATCAGGGTGCGTCCTCAGATGCTGTTTGTATTGGGATTGAAACAGAAACACTTTCCCACAATATGGACATGTGAATTTGGTCTTCGACCTGTTTTTGGTCAGTTTAGGAGACTGTAGGCTTTGCTTATTCCTCTTGAGCTTCCAAAGCAATGCTTTCTTTATTTCCCTCTCTCGCACCATGTCAATCAATCTCTTCTGAAACTTCTCATCCAGCATGGAGGAGCTGGAGGACGAGGCTGGGTTCTGCACTACTCCATGCTGGGTTTGGCAGTGCGTCCACACCTTGAAGTTGGTGTGGAAGCGCTTATGGCAGATTTCACATGCATACGGCTTCTCTGGGTTGTGATACATGTTGACGTGGCGATGTAGCCCAGCATTGGATCTGAACACTTTCAAACAGTTCCAGCATTTGAAAAGTTTACCCTGACGTGGCTCTCTAACATTATCATTCATGTTATCATTATCGTTACCATCTAGGCTGGGATTCTGAGGTGCCATGGCCTCCGCCATGATGTCATCGGCGACGGCAATGTTGTCAGAGGGATAATGTTCATTTAACCCTCTGGACTTTTTGAAGGGATATCTCCTGTTATCCGCCCTCCCCTTTCTCTTTCCAAAGTTATCAAAGCCTGGCCTGGGCCCCTGTTCGTTATCGGGTTGAAAATGTTTTAGGTTTACTGGCAGCGTGTCTCCAATGGTGATTCGAATAATCTCCAGGGGATCTGCAAGAGGGCTGCTGGGCTCTGCCTTCACACGGACCCCTTCGTCTACCTGAGTGTCGTGTTCGTCGTACCTGCTGGGGTACTTTGACCTGAGAACAAGAGGGGAGGATGTTTTGGAACTGCCATTGTGCTCTGATGTATCTGTCCCCGTTGCCTTTGACGCCAATTTAACAACGGACTGTTCGCGGCCATGCAGTTCTTTGAGCTCCAGCGTTGGTGAGAAGACAGGAACGGGGCTGTCCATGGACAACGATCTACGCAGTAGGCTTTTGATCAGTGGCCCGCTTCGGTCGATAGCCTGGCTGGGTTCGCCCGTCTGACCCTGAAAAGAACTTCTGCCGTGGTAGAGGGGTTCCTCGTCTTTAATGCCCAACTCGCTTCCGGGCTGTGACCTAATATGCTGGACTTCCACGTCACTGAAAGACACAGAAGACGTGAGTTGTGGCCTCACCATGGTGGCCTGAAATGGATTGCCTTTCAATATGGAACTGTATGGAAAGACGGGCTTCCGCTCTGTGTCGTCACTTGTTCCAGTTGCCTTTGAGCTGACAGGTTGAGACTTGTGATGCAAGGGAGGCTGAGAAGCTTCTGGCTTACAGGATATGGGGGACGGCGGCCTCTCCGTGGTTTTCCGGTCACTACGAGTCCGACACACAATGACGCTCCTTGTCTGACCGTCGGTCTCATCCTCCTCTGAGAAGGAAAGCCTCTTTCTGGAGACACAATAGGACACGTGGGGCCTTGTGGACGCGATGTTGGTCAAGAAGGGGATTCCTAGGCTGTAGCCCAGCTCCTGAATCGCTGCCAGGCTGCTCTTGTCCACAAAGAGTGAGGAGGAATACATGTAATTCAGCACTATTTCAAAGGCATCCGCTTCACAGAAATCCAAGTGGACCACTTTTGGCGCCTCTGCTTCCATCCTTGTGAACAGAGACTGGAAATACTCACTGCTGGCTGCCAGAACACTCCGGTGGGCCTGGAACCTCTGGTCCCCCACCACCAGGACCGTGTCACACATCTGGCCGCTCAGGCGCTGCTCGTTGAGGACCCCCAACACAGAGGGCCCGTGGAAGGGATTGTTGTAATGCACTAGGGTCTCCATCATCTCCTAGAAGCAAAGCAGAACAATTGGAACACAAGCTAAGTACCAAAATAACAGCAGACACATGTAAACTAGTGTGTGTGTGTGTGTGTGTATATATATATATATATATATATATATATATATATATAGACTTTCTCTTACTAATTATAGGAGAGGAGTGTCTTCTCTGCTCTCCTCTCCTTTCCTCTCATCTCTCATCTCTTCTCTTCTCTCATCTCCTTTCCTCCCTCATCTCCTTTCCTCTCTCATCTCTCCTCTCCTTTCCTCTCTTCTCCTCTCCTCTCCTCTCTTCTCATCTCTCCTTTCTTTCTCTCCTCTCCTCTCCTCTCATCTCTCATCTGCTATTCTCTCTTATCTCTCCTCTCTCCTCTCCTCATGAGAGAGTCCTGGGCTGAGGTGAACCAGAACCATCTAGATTCCAGATCCAATTGTGTTTCTATTCTTACTCTTATTTACATACAGGGCTACATGCATGCACAGGTCTCCACAGGACTGCATCGCTGCAATCCGATTTAACGATGAATACATTCATGAATGCATAAGAATACCTAAATGTATTATCTGTGTGTGTATGTACCATCACACTGTGTGTGTGTGTGTG
>OMNR01099513.1:0-15215 GCA_900303205.1 Mora moro
TGAAGTGTAGCATAGATAGATTGATACATACTAGATATACCGATATATATATATATATATATATATATATATATATATATATATAGACAGAGAGAGATAGGAAGAGAGAGAGAGAGAGAGAGAGAGAGAGAGAGAGAGAGAGAGAGAGAGAGAGATAGATAGATAGATAGATAGATAGATAGATAGATAGATAGATAGATAGATAGATAGATAGATAGATAGAGAGAGAGAGAGAGTGCTATCAAGTGCTGATGGAGGTAACACAATTGTGATGCAAATGGTCCTGCCTTCCCTTATACCAACCAAGCGCACGTTCTCATTCACACAGCGCGGTTCATGAGCACGGCGACGTCCGTACCTTGTGACTGTGAGGCAGGAAGCCGGTCTCTTCCATGTACCCCACAAACCCCCATATGGGAATCTCGTCCACCACAAACTCAAAGTAGTACAGCTCCTCTATGGCCTCGCGAAGCTGGTCCACCTGGAACAAAGACCAGCACCGTTAAATGTCTGTGCCTCTATGTTTCTACTTTAATAGAGTTGAGCATGGAAATGTATCGGGAAAAACTGTCACAACGCTTTTTAACCAACTATGCTATCTAGCTATCTATGCAAAAATAATGTAGCCGCCAGAGGCATGCATTGTTCATCTCACTCATCTAGACGAATATGACAACAGGAGAAGATTTCTGGAAGAGTATCCTGTTCTAAAAAAATCTGCACGTGTGTATCACGCCCGTAGTGCAACGAAAATATATCGCTATTCAAACAATCCATTCGCAGCCATTTCAAACAAGCCCTTCGGCGGACACCACTCAGTCGTCGCACATGTGGGAGAAGCAGGGGGGACACGGCAAACAACACGGCTCCCGCGCTCCCGTACCTGTTTCTCTGAGAGAGTGAGCTGGCACAGGGTCCTTTTCTCCACGTTCTCCCGGAAGCGAATGTTATACAGCGACTGGGCCATGCGGTCCCCGTCCAGCACCTCCCCCAGGCTCAGTGACTTGTGGTGCACCTGAGACCAGAGGAACGTCCGGTGATGACGGAGACATTTGCACACTGCAAATTAAAACACTAGCAGGGGCTAAATTAAACTGCCATGCTAGGCTATATATAGTAGATGTTTTATCCCCCGTCGTTCAGGTTTGACTAAAAATCCAACAAGGCTCCGCGCCCAGTGAATTCTGGGATAAGCACCTCACCCACTTTCAATCTGAAAGAATCAAATTACCAGAAGAAAAAAAAAATCGGTTGCTCCATGCCCGGTGCATTCTGGGATATGCACCAATTCCTACCTGAAAGAACTACAATCACTCCCAGAAGAAAAACGGTCTGCAGCCGCTGCTCTGATCACAATCTGCTCCTTTGTGGTCTTTCAACAAGTGGGTAAATGCCACTCGTTTTCTGGCAAAACTCAAGAGAGAAAGGTTGCCTTTGGATGTAATACTCACGCGCGTGTTCGTTACATGTGCTCCGCTCTCCGTACGCTCCCTGCCTTGTTTTGTTTTTATTTATTCTACCATCACATCTGCCTACCCGACACCTATTGTTTTCAAGCCAACCTGAAACGAGGCCGCTTTGGTTGAGTGCTTTTCCCAAGGATTCATTGTTTCAGCACTGTGCGTTATTCCTTGCCATGTTTGAGGGCTTAGTGTCAGACACTTTTGTCAAACATCATATTCTAAATGTGGGCCCGTAAATCCCAAAGCCGATGAGGTGTGGACTTCGTCAAAGTAATTTAGTAAATTAATTTTGAATATTACAAAATCACAATCATCATATCATTAGGTCAAATATCCTCTTCATTCAATTGTTAACACTTGATACTGTTTACACATTTACAATTCAAGCCACGTCCTTAGCTATGCATATATGGAGAGTGCATAAGTAAACATGTCTGGTAGACGTACACGTGTAACGCATTGCAGTTCATCACCACGGCAACTCACCTTGTCGGGCCTGCAAACAGGCAGGGTGTAGTAGTGGTAGGTCTCCTGTGGGTTATGGTATGGGCCGACTTTGTTCACATACAACGTGACATTATCCCCTTGCTTGTAGCTGACAGCCCGGGACGGCGGCAGCACAAACAGGACCAAAACACAGTACAGGCACACCATCTTCCACCTGCCACCCGACACATATCCTACTCCAAACTGCATTTCTGCAAGGGAAGGAAAGGAAGACTTCTTTTAAGACGCCTTATATTATACACAGAATCAGGCCTATTCTAATGCCAAGAGTCAGACATACAGTAGTAGAAGTAGAAGATGGATACAATTTGGGATGCAAAACATTGCAGTGGCTCAGTCTCAGGTTGCATGGTTGTGACAATGGACATCAGTGTTGTGATTACAACGACTACAAATGCTACGGTCTAGGTTGTATTACAGCTGCTTATGTGGGGGGTTTACAAATCCCCCCCTTTCTATGTGCAAATGATTTTGAACCAGTGACGGACTATAATACTAATACTATGCATAAAAAGGTTTTGTCTACCAAAACAAAACAATAAATCTCAGCTTCAGAATCCAGCACTGACAGCCTCAGCATCACCTATGTTGAAGACAAACGCCAGATAGAAACGACTCTTAGTCAACTTATTATATTTGATGGCATTAAGAAGGCATGCATGCCTTATCATAAATAAAAAAAATAAAAAAAACCCACAAACGACTGGTGTCCACGAAGAGAACTAAAAGTCTTGGGACAAGTACATCTGTTTCAATTTAGCTGGGGGGAAAAAGTCTTGACTTCTTCGAGGACGACACACACACACATTTCGAAGGCAAATTCGTAGCAATCAAATGTCGTTGGTATTACATTTCAGTTATTACACCAGATCCATGTTGCATCTCTGCACAAAACCTGCCTGTCCTGCCGGATTCTCCGGATTCCAGGCCCGGAGAGACTCACCTCTCTCCTCTCCTCTCCTCTCCTCTGCTCTCCTCTCCTCTCCGATACACGCCACAAAGATACGGTGGATTTAAAATGTAATAACCATAATGGGACAGATCCCGATCGGCCTCGATGTCGCGTGTTCACGGGAACACGGGGACGCACTTTCCACACACACACATGAGACGGAGTCGAAGGAGGAAATCGACTCCACGTCACCTCAGAAAATAAAAATAATGACGATTAGACTGAGTTTTCCGGAGTGGGAGGAGAATATAAAACCACACCCCCCCCTCTAAATATTATCCATTATTTTCGCCTCCGCAAACCTGTGTAACTACACACCAATATATATATATATATAGTTACGCGGATGAATGTACCTGTGTAATAAGGACATACTATTGAACCCTTGGCGTTATTTCTGGACGCATTATTTCCGTCGACCGCAACCGACCAATCAGACGGTTCCTCCTCTGTTTCCCTTTTCCGCGCAGGTTACTTAATCGCCGCCTACATCATCGATCGGGGGCTTCCAACGCTAAATGAGGCCGAATCGAACGTGCCGGATGTGTATTTTCGACAGGTGATGCCTGGACATTTGGGTTTCCCGCGAAACGTGTGCACTTTTCCCCGCGCCTGATCCACCGCGGCGAGTGTAAAGCCCCGGTGAGTTAGCCAATACAGGTTAAACGTTTAAAATAATGATTTAGAATAATAAATATTATGAATACATTACTGTTCTATAATGTTCAAACGCTGCAATGAGTTAGTGGTAAAAAAATAAAAAAATAAATATATATATAAACCTTTTCACGACTACGTCGGCTTGTTGGAGTGGAGTGGAGCACTGACCACCAACTGCCTTTTGTTTTGCAGAATTTGCTGATTTGTTGTGCGAAGATATCTCTCCAGTGATGGGAATTACCGGTCTAGCCAAGCTAATCGCCGACCAGGCTCCTGGTGCCATCAGAGAACAGGACATCAAGAGCTATTTCGGTACTATAGAAGTTCTTGATAACATTGCATTCCTATTGTTTATGACACACGACTGAAACAGAGCAGGGCAAATCGGCCCAAACGATTAGCCGTTGCCTATAGCTAAATCCTGGCTCCCATGTGAATTGTTGTAACATGACAGGTCGAAATTGTACTCTCACTACTCTCAGTTGACACATTCTCTAGTTTCCCGTCTGCGAATAGTAAAGTACATCTTCTATATTTAGTATGGCATACTTTACATACACATACACCAAGACAGTGACTACTATAGCTGTCTTTGCATCGAAATTAACTGTACTGGACAATGGTTTTGCAGGGAGAAAGATTGCCATAGATGCTTCTATGTGCATCTACCAGTTTCTAATCGCAGTGCGGCAGGATGGCAACCTCCTTCAGAATGAAGATGGAGAGACGACAAGGTATTATTTCAACCCTAATGGCATGTGGTTTGATGAATGGCATGTGGTTTTATTTATATTATACACACACACACACACAGAGACACACACACACAGACTAACGATACGGTTGGGGAAGATCTTAACTAATTTCAGTTTTTTTCACCTGCCAAATGTATACCTGTTAGGCAGTCACTGGAATAAATCGTATTTGACTATCCCTGGGTTTAAGTTGAAAGGTATTTGTCTTGTCCCAGAGAGTCTAGATCTCACAACGACATCCCTCTCTCTCTCCCCCTGTCTAACTCTGTCTTTTTATTTAATTTATTTATTTAATTTATTTTTTCAAAGCCACCTGATGGGGATGTTCTACCGGACCATCCGCATGCTGGAGCACGGCATCAAACCCGTGTACGTGTTTGACGGCAAGCCCCCACAGCTCAAGTCTGGCGAGGTGAGTGCTTTGGCATTCTGACTCTGAGTCAGTCTACCTGCAACAATGCTATACTGTGGCAAATACCTTTTTTTGGTGTTCAACTCATCATTTGGTGTATGTCCTAATGTTAATCTATTTTATTCTGCTTTCTCTGAATCTCTCATTCTCCAGCTGGAGAAGAGAGGGGAGAGGAGGGCAGAGGCTGAAAAGATGCTGGCCAAAGCTCAGGAAGCAGGTAAACATCATTGTCTATCACATTGTTTCCCTCAAGAATATTAGTTGCAACCTTGGTGGGTAAATGCCATTTATATTGGACATGCAGACGGTATTAAGGTCTGGGCTGTTTGTGATACCATGACTACGAGTAGCACACATTTAATTGATGAAAATCTCGAAAGTCTGTATATTTTCTGAATACATCATCTTGTAAATACGTGTCCACAACCAGGGGAGCAGGAGAACATCGACAAATTCACCAAGCGGCTGGTGAAAGTCACCAGACAGCACAACGACGAGTGCAAAAAGCTGCTGGGGCTCATGGGCGTGCCCTACATCGAGGTCCGCTCAACTCTCTCTCTGCCCAAGTCTCTTACTGTGTCTGTGTGCATGCACGCCACCAACTCCTCAATATCGGCCTTTCTAAATGGATATTCGCAACATATATATATATATAACACCCCAGCTTGTATCTCAGTGAATCTCAATGCTCAAACGCTATTCACGCATGTGCTTTCAACACAGTATAGTATATAGCTATGCGATATTGCAAGCATGAAGTTGAAACTACTAAGTTGTCTCCATTGTCTTTCTTTTATAATTGTTTAAAAAAAATGTATTGCTGTTTGTGATATTTTCACAAATAGTTTTATCCATAATTGTTTTCAGACCAGTTTTCAGTCTTGTTAATCCGAATGGGATTTTATCATTGTTTTATCGCAAAAAGCCAACCTTGTTAAGTGTGTATTGTTTTGTGTTGTAGGCCCCATGTGAGGCAGAGGCTAGTTGTGCGGCTCTTGTGAAGGCGGGAAAGGTCTTCGCCACGGCAACGGAAGACATGGATGGTCTCACCTTCGGGACCAATGTCCTCCTCAGGCACCTGACGGCCAGTGAAGCCAAGTATGGATGCTCTTTCCGACTCTGTCGTTATAAGTATTTTATAGTCTAGTTATCGTATTGATGAAACACAGTTAGGCTCTTCGTGTTTATCAATACATTGCAATATATATTTGTCTTGTGTGAAATGCACAATGATCGTTGCAAATTACAATATGTTGTAAGCAGTAAGCAATTGGTGACGGGCAGATGTTAACTCTTGGTTTTTCTTGTGTTGTTCTAGGAAACTTCCTATCCAAGAGTTCCACTTTAGTCGCTTGCTGCAGGACATCGGTCTGACCAATGAACAGGTAGGATTTGCTTGTGGGGGTTAGACAAACACAAAATGTTTTGGCTACTTATCTGGGTTTGTTTGTTTACTTGTCTGCGCCATCTCAGTTCATAGACCTGTGTATCCTGCTGGGCTGCGACTACTGTGGCACCATCAAAGGAATCGGCCCCAAGCGCGCCATCGAACTCATCAAGCAGCACGGCTCCATAGAGGAGATCCTGGACAACATAGACCCCAATGTGAGTTCACCTGCAGTGGTTCAGTAGCTACATCACCTGCAGTGGTCCAGTAGCTACAGTGCATTCAGAAAGTATTCAGACCCCTTCACTTTTTTCACATTTTATTATGTTGCAGCCTCACACTAAAATCATTAAAATGTATTTTTTGCCTCATCAATCTACACTCAACACCCCATAATGACAAATCAAAAACAGAATTTTAGAGTTTTTGTGGTCCTGTAGCTACATCACCTACCGTGGTCCTGTAGCTACATCACCTACAGTGGTCCTGTAGCTACATCACCTACAGTGGACCAGTAGCTCTATTGTACATCACCTACAATGGACCAGTAGCTCTATTGTACGTCACCTACAATGGACCAGTAGCTCTATTGTACGTCACCTACAGTGGACCAGTAGCTCTATTGTACATCACCTACAGTGGACCAGTAGCTCTATTGTACATCACCTACAGTGGACCAGTAGCTCTGTTGTACATCACCTACAATGGACCAGTAGCTCTATTGTACGTCACCTACAGTGGTCCAGTAGCTCTATTGTACGTCACCTACAGTGGACCAGTAGCTCTGTTGTACGTGTCTGCATTGAGCTGTTGCATTTTCACTGGGGATCATACTTATAATTTTACCTTAAATATGTATTCACTAATGCACCTCTCTCTGTGTCCCCATGCAGAAGCACCCGGCCCCTGAGGAGTGGCTGTTCAAGGAGGCGCGGGGTCTGTTCCTGACGCCCGAGGTGGTGGACTGCTCCACGGTGGACCTCAAGTGGAGCGAGCCCGCCGAGGACGACCTCATCCAGTTTATGTGCACCGAGAAGCAGTTCAGGTATGCGCTGCCTCCAACCCCACCACCACCACCACCACAAAAACGGTGTAGTAACATTAGTAGTATTCAGTCATATTATTCAGTCGTGGTGGCAACTGGGCTAGCGGTCCAGTCCATGTCACGGGTCCATGACCATTTTCATATCATTTTTTATTTTCCATTTGTTGAAATTAAAACGTGGTGGATCTAGTCTAGTCGGTGTGACCCCCACTGGGCATCCGTTACCATATTTCTCAGTTCTCTGGATGTTCACAATTGTTAAGTACCTCCACTTCAAATGGGCCCCCCCCAATATTCATGTCAAGGGGAGTTCTGGTTTGCATGGGGCATGTAGTGTATGGCTTTAAACTTCATGCATTATTTGTTTGTGTGTCTGTTTCTGTGTGCCTCTGACATGCAGTGAGGACAGAATTCGTAACGGCTGTAAGAAGATATCGAAGAGCAGGCAGGGCAGTACACAAGGAAGACTGGATTCCTTCTTCAGCGTGACTGGGTCACTGTCCTCCAAGCGCAAGGTAACCAGAGGACCAAAACAAACGGCCAGGGCGAGCCCACGCTGGCTGGTTGACCTCCATCCATCTAGTTGGTTCATTTATTTGGTTAAGCTACAAAGAAACCCTTTGTCATTCATTGGTAACACAACACTAAATCAAACCTCAGGGACGACTCCAGCAATCTCCAGCGAAAACACACAGGTTATTTACAATGACAAAATCCCAATATCCTTTAAGCATACCTGTCAAGAGTGCCCTTGAGCAAGACATCTAAAGTTCATTGTTTTGTGCACATGTCGAATCAGTGTTGGCAACATGTTGGCCAATGTTCTTGGGCGTCGGTGTGTGTTGGGGCAGTGGGCAAGCACCTTAAGCCTCGTCTTTTCCCCCAACAAACTGGTTCATTCAAAACACTATTGATCCCTCTCTCTGTATGCAAAGTCCTGTCCTTCTTTACAATGAGCTATGTAGTTGCACGGTGTTCATCCTCCCCATGTCTTCTGGTCCTCCAGGAGCCTGATTTCAAAGGATCAGCAAAGAAGAAGCAGAAGACGGGAGCCACGCCAGGCAAATTTAAGAAGGGCAAATAGACTGGTTGTCTGAAATGAGTGTATGGGAGTCTGGGACATTGTAACTGTCTGGGACATTGTAACTGACATTGTATTGTATTTTCGTTGTTAAAAAATAAAATGTTTTAATAAGCTGAATTTTATTTTCGTGTGCCATTGATGTGTGACTTGACTCACAGGTGAGCAATGTTTTTATTTAATGATTCGTTTCAGTTTACAGCAATGTCTTTCCTTTAAAATGTTATAGTTCTCCGTGGACACATATATTTTGATATACTTAGCCTTTACTCGACTGTGCCTAGTGTCACTGGAAAAACAAGTCCCTATTGAAACGCACCTTTCTCCAATTAAAGTGTTTTGCACAACACTCTGTCTCAACTCAAATTACACACAGCTAGCATCAACTCCCTTGTACTCCAAAAGTGACCCTTAACACTGGCTTTGCATACATTTCATCTGTGCTCATCCCTGCTCTCATTTGCAGTTCAACATTTCAGTCACTTGTCAGCAGATAGCTTGGTCAAACACTGCTGAAGTGTGTGCTTGTGCTCGAGCCACGCATTACATATATAAAAAATAAATTTTGGGTAAACATTTAGAAAGTAAAATTAACGAATGAAATGTAACACAGGAACTGCTGATATAGTACAGGATAAAGACTGCATTTTCTATAGTAAACTACTATACACATTGTGCATGAAAACAAGTATACAGATATGTAATGGCTTTCTTAACATCAAATGACATCAAAAAAAGAATCATAGAAAAAGAATACTTCAGAATTTCACACATACACTGGAATGTCATTAGGTGCAATCCAAAGGCACGTTTGGTTGAACTGCTGTCATGCTTTGGTTTCCATCTCAGAGTACACCAGCAGGGCCTCCCCGGTCAGGCTGAAGAAAACACTGCAACAACAAATCCAGCATAAACACTCCCAAGAAAGCAGCAGGACAACGGTGAAGGTTGGATCTTCTCATTGGACAAAATGAGAAAAGGACCGGTTTGTACCGAAATCTCCCATCAAAATGTTACATAATACCAGAATAAACACTGAAACCTGCAAAAGATTGGTGAAGGTCGGATATTCTCGAGAGACACATTTTACAATTTTTAAAGTCTATATACAGTATATTAATAATGCTGGAAGACCTGCTCTATTCATATTTTTATTTACCTCAGAAATATATTGCTGTCTCTTTCTAACAAATGTACTTGTAAGTCGCTTTGGATAAAAGCGTCTGCTAAATGCCCTAAATGTAAAGAGGTACCAAAAGGTATCCAGTGATAGGCGATATGACCGATGGAAGGTTTACAGGAGGCTGTTGGGAGACTCACCAGGTTAAGGACGGTATGTTGCTGTTCAAGTGGAAGGCGAGTGGGGAGAGGGTCACGGCAGTCAGCTGAAAGGTATCAGTAGACATGTGTCTGCAGCTCGTCTATAGTACATAGTACACGGTATGCAGCTAGTTGTCCTTGGAGACATTCTCACAAAGTTCTGCATCTTGCTTTCAATGAAAAAAATGTGTGTAACATTTCATATTCATTTTATTCTTAATTCACAACAATCAAAGAAAGACGTTACCTTGGACAGGAATGTCCAGGTCCTACACTCCTCGAGGGACAAGCCGCTCTTTAGCTTTACTGTTGCCAACATCAGAAGAAACCCCAACAAGGCACTGTGAAATAAGTGAAATAAATAATTGTCATGTATTGTTATAATAGTTGGGGCTCTCCATATGAAGGAATAACATACATATATATATATATATATATATATATATATATATGCAGATTTTCATTGAATAACCATTGCCATATCCATTTATACTGTCATCAATATTAAATACACAAGACTGGTGGCTGTCTGGAGAGAAAAAGGGTTAATTTCAAATATTCAGTGTATCCACTGCTACAGCCTACTCGCCTTGTCAAACAACTCAAGTTTGCGCTTCTTGCCAGAGTCAGGGTCTAGAAGGAATGAACCTCTATTATCTACCACACAGGCTGCTTATCGCCATATAAACGTGTTCTTCTATACCTCTCTGTGTGGTTGGTGGCTGGTTTAAGCAGCCTCACCCGGCCCGAGTCAGACTGATTAGACTCTGGGGCTGGGTGAGGCTGCACACCTGTGGTGCATTGGCCCACACAGGTTAAACCGGCCACCGCTACACACACACTCAAGGGATGTCGAGCATCGACCACCTGCTCTGCCTACAAACATGTACAAACTTACAATAAGCCAGTTTCTTCACAACAACCACCTGTGTCTTGGCGTCGGAGGAGCCCAGGAAAAGCCACTTATGTGGCATGTAGCAGGGGAGCGCTGCTACACTCTCAAACACCAGTGCGCGTGCACGTGCATGCATGAAAAAGCCTTTCAATAATATAGAACTACTTACTTGATGACTTAAATACAGTACTGGAGTATACTACTTTCATCACTGTCTGGACCTAAGCTTTTAGATCCAGACACACTAGATTCCTAAAACAGCGTGATGCTGAACACGAGATGCCATGTACAGTATTTAAACTATCCATTGTTATCGCAACAAAACCTAACCTAAAATAACGATAACTTCAACCTCACCTGGCGCAGCAGCCCCAATGAAATGTATAGGAACCGAGGAGGGGGAACTCCCAGGCACCGAACAGGTCACCTGGAAGGAGAGCACTGGTTATCAATAGGATCAATTACGTTTCAATTATTGATCAAAGACGACAATTAGGAATGATACGCCTGCCTTTACGATGCATTTATTTTCCACTCGGCCAATAGACCTGTCCGGTATTAATAATAACCTATAGGGCAAAGAACTGCTTGACCTGAAACCTGTAGCTGAAATCAGACGGTTTGTTTACCATGACAAACTCACACTTGGTACAATACGAAATAAAACATACTATTATTATAGTTCTTACCAGTGGGGTGAGCAGCAAGGGCCAGCAGAAAGACACTAAAAAGGTATGTTATGAATATTATGAATATACACAATATTACATATTAGTTGAGAAGGCTTCAGTCATTCATAGGAAGGTAAATATCACACACATTGTCGTGTTGTGTTTAATTAAGTTATTGTTGGGTTCATGGTTATTTGGCTGTTATTTCTAAGTTGTCTTGTCACAACCTTGACCTAGGGTGGACAATAGGTGTGCCTCCCCGAGTTTTCAAGTCTAGTCGTGTGCTAGCATCGTGTAAAGCAGTGTTTTTCAACCACTGTGCCGCGGCACACTAGTGTGCTGTGAGATATTGTCTGGTGTGCCGCGGGAAATTATCCAATTTCACCTTTCACGGTTTCACACTGAGTGAGTAGAAATATGAACGATTAGAAAATACTTTTTCTTTGTGTTTATTTGATTCCTACTCAAGACACTTTGATGAGAACGACTTTATATTGTCAATAAAGGCTACAGAGTTTCATTTTTTAACATTTTCTGCTGATGGTGTGCCTCGTGATTTTTTCAATGAAAAAAATGTGCCTTGGCTCAAAAAAGGTTGAAAAACACTGGTGTAAAGAATAAAACAAGCTATCTTATACCTGTCTGTCTTGTTTAGTTCAATTGTTATGTATTATTTATTCCAGCAGGGGGAGGAAGTAACTCTCATCCAAATGTGACATTTGATAATTTCATATTAAAGCCAACTTTATTTTGAATTTTCAGTAGGTCTTTCAAATGAGGAGCTTATTCATGCAACACAATCGTCTGGTTGTATTCTCACTATGGTAATCAGCTGTTTTGGACGTTATACATGCTTATGTTATATCAATCCAATACTGCATTCTTAAACAAGGTTTCGTCAAGTTCAAGAGGTCTACGTTATTTTTCCTTACCTGAACATGTAGTTAATGTACTGCTGGTCAAAGACACTGTAAAGAGAGCACAAAGTTACCAAGTTGCAATACATCATTTGAGCTTCAAGTGGAAAATGTATGTATTCAATAAAGTATTTATATTTTTTTATGCATTTGCTAGCATCTTTTTTTTTTTTTTAAATGATCATTCCTTTTTACTATCTTAGACTCTTCACAAGACTTGCCTTAGCTGGATGGATTTGAAACGGAGTCGGAACACTCTGTACGTGCCTGAATAAAAAGGGAATACAAATTATATCACATCATATGTCCTGTGAAAGCAGTCACAGTCAGTACAGTCAGAAACATAATGTCGTTAGCCAGCAGTATCGATGAGCCTTATTTCAACATGATAAGTAATCATGCATTGTATTCACACAAACAACTTGAAGCAAATACTTCCCGGCACGGTGATGCAAAGCTATTATCAATAAACTGATATTAACCTTGTTACACTTTGAGAACCCAGAAACAGGAAAACTGGTGATCCTTACCAACACAAGACATATGACAAACTGCCCACCCGTAAGTATTCAAATCAAACTGTAAAAAAGGCAAAAGGCAAGGCAAAGAAAAAACATTCTTAGCAATCTAAATGTCCCAAGAAATATGCAATTGTTATCTTTTCATTCTTGAATGTTGTAAATAAATCTTAAATAGTAAGTAAATGGATGTAATAATTACCCCAGGATTATGTAGAGGGAGGTTGATGGCAGACATAAACATGATACTCATACTACAGGAATAAAAAGAGAAAAAGAACGATGGTAAATAGTTAAAATGGGTTTGTAGAGGAATACTAACAAATACAAAGAGAGAAAATCAATGATATCTAGCTCTTTACAGCAACACAATGTTATTTTAAGTGTTTAAGAAATATGCATACAAACCTAATGAGCCTGGACCAAGACGTCTTCTGTTAATGATTAGAATAAAATTAAATCAACACGTCAAAGCACTCCATGTTGATGCTATAGGCAAATACAGTGACTACAGACTAGTGTCTACTGGCCTGTTTTATGTCAATTTCCATTTATTTATTTTGTACATCCTTCAAATAAATAAGGCACATACACACACACACCATACACAAATGTAGCTTAATTAGTGCTATCATAGGGTCAGCCACTGTGTACACCCACCTCTCTGTGAATGACCCTCAGCAGGACGTAGCTGACAGCATGGGAGGCATTTTGGAGAGCGAAGAAGAAAGGAATGTCCTGAGATGAGGACGAAAGGAAAAAAATAAAAATAAAAATCAGGATAGTTGTCGACCTGATGTTGCGGCATCACTTATGTCGGCCGCAGCGCCTGAGACACACTCGGTATGTATTCCCGTACACGCAGCCCACAATGTCTCTCTTTAGTCTACTGTGACGTATCGCTGCACATTTGGCGAGTGAGAGCAGACAACAACGCACCATGTGGGATAAAGCACGGGAGCCAGTGTAGATGGACCCCAGGAACATGAGGGACCCTGGGAGCCAGGAGAGAGCTGTCGACCTGTAGGATTAAAGTATGTTGTGAAATAATTCACATCTAGCCGAAAGGTTATGGGTTTAAACCCTGACTATCAGCAGTCTACTTGTCGGCATTCTTGAGAAAGACGCCTAACCCGCAACATGCTTCCTTAATTACATGCATCTCAAAATGTCTACAGAATGATCTTGTAATTGTGCCCCAAATGATCACTGGCCCAATTTGGTTGACCTTTGATTGGCCGAGTTGTAGAGAAGAATCAACCCTAACCCTTTATTGTTAGGTTTTTGATTCGAACATGAAGGTATTAAGATAACATGAGATGTAATCCCAGAGGGGAAATGATTAGCTATCATTGACCTCACCTGGAGATGTGGCCCATCTCCACCCATCCAAGCTTCCCGGACAGCAGAAGAAGAACAGCACCTACTAATGTCTGCCATCTGAATATGACATATGAAGGCAAAGATAAGTGGAAGCAGCATAACATATAAACAAATATACACATATGGATTGGATTACTTCATATTTAAAAAAAGACTTACCCTTGAAATAAGGTTGGAAATGTGAACTTCAAGACAGACAAGACAAACTGGAAAAACGAGAAGAAAAGCATGATATGTCAGTTCCACGAGTAGAGGATAAACCAGACTCCAGACGTGTGACAGCAGGTGTACACAATTATACCCTTTCCAGGAAATATTCCACTGGGGCCACGCTTTCTAAGAGTGTATACACTCTCATGGCATTATAATGTGCTTTGGAAAGAAAGCGTCCACCAAATGGAAAACGACATGTATATGAAACATAGGCCGGGGCTTATCCATTAGGAACACCTGAATTAGCGCAGCTGCATGCTCTACACATATAATGTTTCTTGAATGCATGCATGACACCCGTTTTTAACTAGGGATGCGTTGTTGAATACATAACAATGGAAATTGAAATGTTAAACGTATTCACCGAGTTACATTTAGTTTTTTTAGTGACAAGTGACAAGCAAATACGTTGGATACTCCCAATACATTCTGCCCGTTTTACATTTAACGCATGCTCACACGTGGTACTTTATTCTAGACTACCTGTACTTTATTCTAGACTACCTATACTTTATTCTAGACTACCTATACTTTATTCTAGACTACCTATTCTAGACTACCTATACTTTATTCTAGACTACCTATACTTTATTCTAGACTACCTATTCTAGACTACCTATACTTTATTCTAGACTACCTATACTTTATTCTAGACTACCTATACTTTATTCTAGACTACCTATACTTTATTCTAGACTACCTATTCTAGACTACCTATACTTTATTCTAGACTACCTATACTTTATTCTAGACTACCTATACTTTATTCTAGACTACCTATTCTAGACTACCTATACTTTATTCTAGACTACCTATACTTTATTCTAGACTACCTATACTTTATTCTACACTACCTATACTTTATTCTAGACTACCTATACTTTATTCTAGACTACCTATTCTAGACTACCTATACTTTATTCTAGACTACCTGTACTTTATTCTACACTACCTATACTTTATTCTAGACTACCTATTCTAGACTACCTATACTTTATTCTAGACTACCTATTCTAGACTACCTGTACTTTATTCT
>OMNR01099527.1:2139-17266 GCA_900303205.1 Mora moro
ATTCATAGAAAACTCTCTCTCACACACACACACACACACACACACACACACACACACACACACACACACACGTACACTTACGCACACACTTATCTTTCCGTTGTGGTAAGCCTAAATGAAAAAGTGCCATGTATTAGCATTTTCTTTTTAAAGGACACAATAGACCTGCAAGCTGTTTTCATGGACATGAGGGTCGGAGGGACAAAGGGGCGGGGTCGAGTCGCTAATGAAGCACGTGTTGCTAATTATAGCCGTTGTGTGAGCAGTAAACACGCGCCGTTTGATTGCGGGCCCACCGCTGCGTTTCCAGCGCGCGCGCGCGCGCCTATTATCTGTCCCTCCTCTTATCTGGCCCTTGATGCGACGCGGTCCCCATGGCAACGGCTTGCGAGAGGAGGATGACAGTGGATGGAGCGGAGACGAGTGGCGAAGGGCAGAAGAAACGTCTTGGCTGGACGGACGCGTGGTCGCCATGGGTGGGCCGATAGCTTTAATGTCCTTCTGATGCCGTAGGACTACATTAATTAAGGAACATATGAGCGAGACGCATAGGGGATAACCCCACGGGATTTTATAAAAACAAAAATGACAAATGAAAAAATTAAATTAAAAGTTATAAAATGAAAAAAAATCTGAAAATAATTTGACAGATATAGACTACGGCTATATCTCAAACATTGGATATTACGGCTGAATATCCAATGTTTGAGTAAGAATCTTCAGAGCAATGTGTGGTTTTCCACCTTTTCAAATAACACAGACACTTCCTCTTAGTCCTGTTATTGAACAACTAAGGCAGCCACCGGACCGGTGCCTAAAGGGAACTAAGACTGCGTGAACATTCTTGGAGCCTGCATTATAGGCCTTTGTGTACACATTGTTGCAACAGTCAATTACACTGACAAACAATGAAAGGTGGAGATTAGATTACATCAGTATACGGCAGGCCTATTGTTTTAAAAAACAGAAATAGCACAATAGACAGAACCACCATCTAGGTCCACATTTGATCATATCCTGAAACGGAATCTTTAATAGCCTTTATGTCTGAATCAAGTGAAGAAACGCGAGTGGACGTCCGGCACAGTGGACGTGGTCAACACACCTTGTTTTCGCACGCTTTGATAGTACCGTGAAAGTTGTATAGTAATAACATTAATTCGATTAATTTGTCATAAGGGCCAGATCGTAGTAGGCGAGTCATATGACAGAACCACATGGCTCCGAGAGACACTCCGACAGGGGCTTCAAGACTGGAGATTGTTGAGACATTGTTTCCCGACACGCCGGTTTGAAATGCTTGGATGTTGGTGTCTTTCATGTAAAATGTTGGATGTTAGGCTATTGCAAATTGTAGGCTACACGTTGTAAATGAATAAGCCTGTAATCCCTGTGTATGTTGAATAAACATACGTCATACGTCCTTTTTACATTACAAATTTTGCCTTGTCGTCCTTACTCAGGATGTCACGTCTAAAATCAGGACAGGTTCCTGGAGAGTGGAGGAGAAAATGTGCAAAGTCACGCTTTGGTTGTGGGGAAACTATTGTCATCGCCCAAGGGAACAGTGGCCACGGCGCGTAGTACCCTGTTCTCGCGAGATTTGAGACCGTGTATATAGTGTCAAACTAAAGCCTCGCTCAGAGCACTCCTCTTTTCCTAACTGGCGTAGTCGGATCACAGCAGAGGTATGTCATTTCTGCGCTTTATTTAAAGCTTGCATAGTTCAATTAGTTTAAAAGGGAGCCTATTTAGTTCTCTTTAGAGCAACTATTTATTACAATTAGTCCTATTTCGTTTTTTTGTCGAGTGCACATTTAATTTGTTAATGCACTTGTCGTTAACTTCATGACACCTTCACCATGGTCAACCCCATCATCTGCCTATCTTTTCAAGTGATTAAAACTAACTACCACTATATCTACATATAATACTGTTAATATTGTTAATATTGTTAGTCGTAGTAGTTGATGTTATATTAACAATTAGTTAGTTTCGACATGCAAACCAGCCCACGACTGAATTAAAAAGCTAGAATTAACATACAGCCAGTGTGCAACATTTGACAGTCAAGTCTATTAACGGTGTGTACAATGTATAAGAAATGCAGTGTGATGTGGTTTTTAGTCGGTAGGCGAGGCTTCCGATTCCAAACTGCGTTACCGTGTAATTTCACCATGACTAATTAAGTCAGATGGTCCGATTGAATCGGATCGAGATACAGGCATGACTAGCAGTGTTTAAAAGACACCCCTGGATCGGAAACACCTGGGTTTTTTTTGTTAGTTTTCTCTTTCTGCAAAGAAGAAGTGAAATTAATGAACGGATTGACATAGCCTAATTATAGTCTATTTGCCTCAAGCCTGTGCATGACTTTCTAAAATTGTTACTTTTTCTCCTCCCTGAAAACCAGTCGGACTCAAAATGGCTGCAGGCAATGCACGGATTGGACACCTGGCCCCGGACTTCACAGCCAAAGCGGTGATGCCAGATGGGCAGTTTAAGGACCTCACTCTCTCCGACTACAGAGGTAGGACCCGCACACCTCTCTGCAAGACCCGCTTTGATTGGCCTCTCTTCAATGGAATTAAAACCCCATTCAATTGAATCCCACGATGCATTGAAATCTCAACACTCATTTGCACTACAGAGAAAACACCTGTAACAACCTTGTAATTATCAATTATCCAGAGCCCAGAGTCTCCATCTCGGCGGATCAGTCCAGTGAATTCATTATTTAGTTTTGTGTGCCCGTTTCCTTTTTGATGCAGGGAAGTATGTGGTGTTCTTCTTCTACCCCCTGGACTTCACCTTCGTGTGTCCCACGGAGATCATCGCCTTCAGCGATGCCGCCGACGACTTCAGGAAGATCGACTGCGAGGTCATCGCCGCCTCGGTCGACTCACACTTCTCCCACTTTGCATGGTACACGCGCTGAGCCTCACAACTGCTGTATAACACTCCTTAGTCAGTTACTGTCTAGTCGTTTAGACCACTCTTCCATCCGAAGTGACTCACAGTGAATCTTTTTTTAGATGCATGTCATTAAGGAGCAGGTGGTTGGGGGTGAGGGCATCTTTGCCTGAGGATGGCTACAGGTTACGCTTCGGACATTGGGGTTTCGAACCCAGAACCTTTTGGCTGGGAAACAGTCAAACACCCTAACCACTAGATTATCCTGCAGCCTATTATCATAACTACAGCATTACCTGTCATTATCTGACATGTCATTACCTCACCATGTGTATCATCTGCGGTAGAAACCCAAGCCTGTGTGTGTGTGTCATCGCAGGGTCAACATGCCTCGCAAACAGGGCGGTCTGGGCTCCATGAACATCCCCCTGGTGGCGGACACACGCCGCACCATCTCCACAGACTACGGAGTCATCAAGGAGGACGAGGGCATCGCCTTCAGGTGAGAGCCAACCAACAGACACCGGTTCTGAACTGTGGCTCCAGCAGCGAACGTCTCTCTCTATGATTATTGCTTGTTAGAGCTTCAGAAAGACAAATGTTTGCTTGCCTTTTCCTGTTTCAAAACATTATGAAATGAACATGGTAAAAAATAAAATGCAAAGAAATGGGAGGTGACTCAACAAATACATAAATAAAGTATCTTTAGTTGCAGGCAGCTCTTATCTACTTTCCATCTTTGTTTGCCGGAGGTTTCCGCAAGCTTGTACACCCATTTTAATTTCCTGTTGTTTATCGTTTGTTTTTTTTCCCCAGAGGGCTGTTCATCATCGACGGCCACGGCATCCTCCGTCAGATCACCATCAACGACTTGCCCGTGGGCCGCTCGGTGGAGGAGACCCTGCGCCTCGTCCAGGCCTTTCAGTTCACCGACAAGTTCGGAGAAGGTAGGCCGGTGTTCTCCCGCAATTCACACACTCCTCCTCTTATCCGGATGCTGCTGCGCTCTCCGTATGACCTGTTTTGACCTGATCGTAATTGATGGGTTACATTAAACACCGTTGCTGCCAGGACCGTGACGGGCGGTTGCGTCTGATCCGCGCCGTATCTCTCAAAGGAAACCAAGCTCCTATTCCGTACTCCACCGATTTGGGTTCAAAGGACATTCTGTTATCACAGCACATGAAAGAGGGTAGGGAGCGCAAGGTTGTGATATGAATGAGCCAACTCTGTTTCATATCTATCTATCTTTAACTTTCAACCCTTAACAAAGACTCATCTTAACACCTAGTCGGCTGCCCATTTGAATGTCCAAATCAATACCGCAATCACCAGTGTGTAAGAGAACCAGAAGCTGTATATTTGCATATGGGCTATATATATATGATATATATATATATATATATATATGATGTGTATATATATATATATGATCTGTATATATATATATATATATCTGTGTATATATATATATGATCTGTATATGTATAATCTTTATATAAAGCTACATGCGGAGCAGCGACTCCACAGACCAGTTGATTACAGGTGTGTCTTTGCAGTGTGCCCCGCCGGCTGGAAACCAGGAAAAGACACCATCAAGCCCGACGTCGAGAAGAGCAAAGACTTCTTCTCCAAGCACTGATGGCAGCATTGCCCCCGCTACCACCAGACTGTGTGGGCTACTGTAGGTAGACGTCTGTCCAGAGATTACCTTGCTATACGGAAGCCCGTAGTCCGATCAACCACCGTGCCTGTAGGAGGAGGAAGAGGAGGAGGAGGAGAAGGGGAAGTTGGAAGAGTTTTAAAGATGTGTCCCTCTGTGTGTTGTGGTGAGCACAGCGGCCTGTCGGCGTGTCGTTTTGCTATGCATGTCGTCTTGAGAGAAATATCTAGCCGTTGCTGACTGTACCTCATTTCTGTTTTATTGTACAATGGAAAAGGGGGGGGTCGTATAAAACTATTAAAAGCAGTTGCTCAGAAGTCAGTAGCGTTTTTAGTTTTTTACATTTGAATATGTAAGCGTTCCTTATTATATAATAACCTGTCATGACACAAGAAAAAAATATTTCTCTTTACATATTGTTGGTAATTATTGTGTTGGCTATTGTTCCTTATAAATGCATATCATTGAAATTAAAATGTTAATGATGAAGAAAAGTGAAGAATGAAGATATTCAGTTATTATTTGATTATTACAGCAGTGTTCCAATGAATAATAGTTGTATTGTCCGTTTAAAGCATGTCATTGCCCTTATCTGTATCAGTCTCAGCATCAGTTGGACTAACCGGACAAAGGTTTGTTCTCACAGACATAAAACAGTACACATACACGGTTCAAATGTGTGCCTTATAACGTGCAGCCTAATAATTGAAGACTTCTGTGGAGCAGGTTCAAGTCGCCATTTTGTTTACGTCATACCACGTGACGCTTCGATTGGCGGGAAAGGACGATACGATTGTTGCTGACCAAATTCAGTTACTGCCCTGAGTCCATCTAATTAGCAATAATATTGAACCAATCCGTCATATATATATATCGGTTTACATAATTATCCTATCTTTGTTAGCTGGGTGATATATTGTTATATTATATATATTGATATATTGTAGTTTAGCAGGTGTTTTAAAAGTTAGCCGGCCACTTTAACGAGAAACGTAAAATGGCCGCTGGTAAAATGTGTTGGAGGAAGAAGAAGTCGGACACAGCTGAGGTATTTAGTGTGGTTTAACTGTTCATTTGTGTCCCGGTAAATGTTTCTTGCTTCTAACGTGAATACACCGTTAACGTCTCAGGCCCTCGCAGATATGTGCTGTTCATTACAAGTTAAATTGTGCCACCGTGTGGTGTCCGTGCGTCATGGCAGACCGCCGCTGAGCCTCGCCGGGCTCCTTCTGCTCCATTACAACCGATACGTGACTTCAATGTGATTCATAATGTTGCTTTCCGTTGGTCCCAAATGAATGTCCAAGTGGACAGGCTTGTTCGACGGCGACCTGAAAACGCAGCAGCAGTCCCTGGTGTTCGTGAAGCGGATGGTGGCCGTGGCCGTGTCCTCCATCACCTACCTGAGGGGCATATTCCCGGAGGACGCCTACAGCTCTCGCTACCTGGAAGGTGAACTCGGGGGTCTCGGCTTTTTGTGCGACACGTATGCACACAGAGACACGTAGAGAGAGAGGTGTCCTTTGCTGAGCTCGGTTTCCTTGTGTGCAGATTTGTGCATCAAGGTGTTGCGGGAGGACTGCACAACTCAAGGCGCCGGCAAAGTGGTTAAATGGTAAACGCTGGCCGCTGTTGGGATATTATCCAGTCATGCTCCTAGAAGTAAAGAAAGCACTGCAGGAATTACTATATACACGTTTCTTTTTATGCAATTGCTAGTATAGAAATGTAAAATAATGTCGTTCGTTTTTGTAGGATAACGGGCTGTTTTGATGCGCTAGAGAAGGGCTATGTAAGTCAATAAGAAGCATATTATACATATTTTTGACATAAAATGGTGTCTGGTTGATCATGTTGGTCATTTATGTTATTGCCATTCTTTAACACAGCTTCAAATGGTTTTCATTGGGGTGAGTAACAACATCTGTTAAAAACAACAATATTGAATGACTGCATTTGCAGATTGAGTTTGTGGATACTTTCATAGGTTTGCATTGTAGTCAATCATCTGTTTACTAAAATGAACGTGTATTCACATTTAAGGTTCACACCAACCCAGATGACCCTAATGTAAGTTGAAAACAACAGACTTACTAACTACACTGACTCAACACTGTTCAATATGCATATTTAGATATAGATGTAGGATTTGCTATGATTATTGTGATAGTAACGTGTCCAATCTGGGCCATTATCCATGATGGAAACACATTTATTCATCTCTTGTCTCCACTGGCAGTGCATTATCGAGTCCTACCAGTTCAAATTCAAGTACACACATAAAGGGCCACAGATGGACATACTCAGGTAAATGCCTTACACAGCGGATAATTTATCAATCAATAGACGATAAATGAGTTAAATTGAGAAAAAATGTTTTTATGGTTGAGCGTCACCTGGTCCACTACAATGTGGACAAAATGTAGACAATATTGTACCAGGGTAGATACCTCATAAAGACGTTATATATTTATGTACTAAATATAATGGTAAAATCTGTTTATGATCTACCATTGCATATGCTAGCGTCTAAGCTGAGTGTTGAACTACATTACCCACACTGCAACAGGAACAAGAATGTAGAACTGCAGGTGACTATGGATGACACCAAGAAGGCCTCGGTGCTCCTCATCAGGAAGCTCTTCCTGCTCATGCAGAACCTGGGGACTCTACCCAACGACGTCAACCTCACCATGAAACTCTACTACTATGATGATAGTAAGACATACGCACTATGACGAGTGTAAGACAGGACTTGCATACAATGATGACAGTTAGACTTACACAGAAACTCATTTCTATTGGCCCAAAGTGGCTGCAACCGAAACAGGGAAAACTATCATGTTTAAAAGAGTCTAATGACCTAGTCGAGGAATTTTCAAAACACTTCCTGTGTAGGATAAACTGATGTATCCTCGGTCAGCCAAAGCTGCTTCGGCAGCTGGGAATTTTGTGACCGTATTTATGTTGAGAAGGTATTGGTACAAAGGCGACCGAGATGAACATCTGGATCATCTGGAACATGGCTTTTCCCCTTCCAACAGTCACCCCGGCCGACTACGAGCCTCCGGGCTTCCAGGAGGGCGTGTGTGACAACCTGTGGTTCGAGGGCACGGCGGTGCATTTCCGGGTGGGTGAGGTGCAGACAGCCTTCCACTCCCTGAGCCTGCGCGTGGCCGCCGACCAGAGCCGGGTGGAGAAGCTCCAGCAAGGGAACCTTATCAGGGAGTGCAGGCCCACCCCCAGCCCCGTCGTCCCGCAGCCAGGGGGGGGAGACCACGTGACATCCAAACAGGTGTTGCTCACGACATGGAGACAGGGAAACAGGGAAACGTTATACCTTGTTAGCTAGTCTCACGAATCACACTTTTGCTATCAGACTTTAATAATCTAAAGTCTGATCTGTGTAGAGAACAGTAGACTGCAGATCGGTTTGGTGTTTTTCGCCTTTACGTGGGGCTGGGATTCCATTTCAGAGATATATTTGTTGTCGTATCAATAGTGTTCTGTACATTTAGGATCTTGACGGAGACCAGGACCTGCCATCTGAAGACGGTAAACCCCACCGGGGGGCCACTTAACACGTTTAGAATTCGTAGTCGGAACCGAGTCGATGCAATCGTCATTGAAATTCACTTTTGCCCGAACTTTACCCTCTCCACAGAGTCTGCGCAGTTCAAGAAACCACCCAGGCCTCTGCCCAAGGTATCGTTGTCTCACCAGGGCACTACTGGGGAGGGGGCTAGAGGCGCACACACACACACACACACACACACACACACACACACACACACAAAGCCACCCATTGTCATTACCATGTGTTGTGCTTTGTGGTGTTTACAAGCTGGACTGCAGGTTGGGTTTCTGTAACGTTAGATTTCCATTTCTCTGCCCTTAGAGGAAGAGTGCAAACAGGAACCACAAGAGAAGAATGTAGTCTGAATGGCGTTCAACGAACGGAAACACGAAACAATGATGAATGTCTGCAATTCTTTCTCTTATTCTACATTTTCTGAGGTTGATGACGTGTTAATGAAATGTTTAAATTAATTTAGCTTTATTCATTGGCTCACCAGTTGATATTGAAGGATTGTTTCAAACTTCACATTTTTATTGAATAGAATCAAAATATAACAACAAATACATTTAATTGTAAACATTCTTTGGCTGTCATACATTACATTTTGTCCTGAAATACTTTAATAACTTCATAAGGCAGAATCATAGTGCATCTTTCGTACCAGAAGATACAGGTGGACGTATCCGACTAGTAAGTCCTAGATTTGACACATTTTAGTACTCCTTCATGTGTCCAGACTCCATTTTGCCGTCCTTCCTAATACTCTTGGGTGACTAAACACAATTATTTACAATCATTCAATGAATCACTACTAGATTCGATTTCCAGTCATGAGCAGAGAGTGTTTGTTTTGGGTCCAAATGTTAAAAAAGACTGTCCACATTCCCCATCTCCACATACACGGTCTTCAGTTGGGTGTAGTACTCCACCGTAACCTGGCCGTTCTCCCGCCCTATACCTGTTGGAGAGAGAGCACAACGAGACGTAAACCACACCACAATTCATCCCGTCAACAAAGTCACATACAATACAATAACGTTTCAGTAAAAAAGTGTTTTGCTGTCAAATGCCCACATGGTCGTTCTGTACAGCGAAATCCTTATGAGAATGCAAGGGTCATCTCGGGTGGTAAGGGTTAGATTTAGGTTAGATAGAAAATGATCTGCGAAGCGTAAATTAGAAGTAAGACCACTACATTATCCTGCCCCCGATTTGTATGCAACATAACTAATACATGAATATGTTGAACTTGAACACCATACTTGGTATAAGTACGACATAGTACGTATGGAATTCACTAAAAAGATGAAAAGGCATTTATTTAACTGCGCTGTACCTGACATCTTGAAGCCTCCGAAGGGCACCTCCACGGGCGTGATGTTGTAATTGTTGATGAAACAGCTTCCAGCCTTCAGCTCCTCGACCACACGATGGGCTCTCTTCACATCCCTGGATCAAGGCACTCAACGTGGTCAGAAATCATCCTTCCATCTCTGTCACTGAATGTGTTATTATTAATTATTTGTTATATGTATAAATCTGGTGGAAAAGGAACGGATGCATAACGAATACTAGTGTTTATTTTTTTTTAACGTATTTGGTTTGAATAAAGTAGTATCTTCTCGACATTAGTAGAATGTTCTCCCTTGCCCTGCCAAATAAAACACTAAACAGTAACTCACCTTAAATGCAAAACTACAAAATGTAATATTGTTGTGTAGTTAATGTTCTCTCCTATAGCCTATAATGCTCTTTCCACAAAAGCCACCATAATCACAACAGCTGAACATATTCTCATATGTACACCATATTTCATGGTATGTGTGTGTGTGTGTATGTGTGTGTGTGTGTATGTGTGTGTGTGTGTGTTGGCACCTGGTGAAAACGCCAGCGGCCAGACCCATGGTGCTGTCGTTGGCTCTCCTCAGCACCTCCTCCTCCGTGTCGAAGGAGAGCACGGACATGACGGGTCCGAAGATCTCCTCCCTCACACAGGTCATGTCGTCCGTGCAGTCCCCTGTCGCAGGCAGGAGTGGATCGATTTTTTTTGCATTCATATTCACATTGCTACAACACAAATTGTGTATATAGGCATATTTTTCAGTATGTATTTTTGTCGTTTTTAATTTGTATCTCTATTTACATTTCTATTACTGCCCTGTACTTTTTCCTGTGACACCCCAATTTCCCATATGGGAAACCATCTTATTTATCTTAAGAATACATTTCTATCACCCATATAATGCGCATAGATATATATATATATTGTCCCTTTTTTGTAGTTATTTCTTTTAAATTATCTTTACTGTCCTATCCATTCTGCTGCTGTGACACCCTAATTCCCAGTCTGGGGTGAATGATCGAACAATCTTTATCTTGAAAAAGGCAGGTTTCCCCAGGGCAGCAGGGGCCAGGGTCTTACCGAGGACACATGGTGTCATGTAGTAGCCCCCTCGGAGTTTTGGATCGGAAGATGTAAAACGCTCCCCGCCACACAGCAAGGCGGCTCCCTGCGGTCGGTACAGGTATCGGGGGGGTTTCATTACCAGTCGGGTCATTTTCAAAATGGTACAATTGCTGAGTGTATACAGAAGCCTCCTACTATTTGGCCTGTGTTTATCCAAGGAGGCTTACAGTGAGTTCAGATACGTTTCATTAAAGAAGGAGGTAGGGGTTAAGGGGGCATCTTGCTCAAGGATACTGTAGATGAATGATTCAGGATCACAATGCCGTTTCCAAGTCCTTTTTGTTCAAACAGACCGCCGAGTCTAACATTTGTGCCACTTAATGCAAATACCAACCCCCCTTCAACTGCTTCCTGATCAACTCATCAAGAACAGTGGGGATTAGGGACAGACATCTGGCAGGGAGGGGGGTGAGAACAGGATGAAGGTGAAAACACAATCTTCTTCAATACCTACAGGTAGTTTGTGGACATTGGGCATCGAACCCAGTACCTCTCAGTTGGGAATCGAACACGCTATCCACTACACTTATGCTGCCCCCAGTAGTCATGAATTTTAGCCATGTTATATCACATTTTCATTAAAAAGACAGATACAATCGTAACAAAACAATGCTCATGTCATTAAATACCTCTTTCTTGGCCTGCTCCACGAAGCCTAGGACTTTATTTAGGTGCTGCTGGCTGACCAGTGCTCCCATTTGGGTGTTTTCGTGGAGTGGATCCCCGATCTTGATGGCCCGAGTCCTGCTGACCACCTCCTTCAGGAACTCAGGGAGGATCTGCTTCTGGACGAACACCCTGGTACCGTTGCTGCACACCTGGCAAACATTTTAAAAGGGGCAGTGAACCAAAAATCTTTTTTGTTTTAAACGTGGTAATACGTGTTATATGATCATAGTAATCTATGCTGTTTTGTCACCGTTACTGCAATAAGTAATTACCGTAATTTACAAAAAACTGGAGTAAAATCCTGTTTTTTTGCCTGTCTCAAGCAACCAGTTTGTGAACATTCCCCTGTTTCCGAACGCAGGTGGCGTTGTTTTCGTGACGCCAAAGTGCCCCCCCCCCCTTCTTCCTAGAACTCTTAGCCCAAAAATACGTTTTGGGCTAAGACTGCAGCGGGCGAGGCCAGCCCTAGACATGCGAAAGTCAGTCACTGACTGACTGAACGCTGAGTGGTAGAGTTACACCATTGGCCGGTAGGAGTGATAGAGTTACACCATTGGCCGGTAGAGTTGTGGTGTTTCCCCCATTGGCTGGTATACGGTCCAGCCACATACTAGGTTTCAACCTAGTCTTGTTCCTCTCGTAGTCTCATCTCATAGTGTTCGAATTCGAGCTGAAACAGTGGGTTCCCCTACACTTTAAGAAGCACAGACTGCACTAAGACACACAGCTTCCATCTGAAGTAGTCTATAGAGTCTATCAGGTGGCAGACGATTTGGATCAAAACGATTTTTTCTTTTTTGACACGTGATCAATGCCGTCCTTGTAGCTTTACATGTTTTGCATATTTCCCCTGTCCTTATTTACATTCTTTGGACATAATATCCACCCCACTATCAACCGGTAACAGCTTTCTTTTTTGTTTAAGGAAATAAGTTTCCTCTTTCCCAGTACCTCTTGGGACTTTTAATCCCAGGTCAAAGTCATCGATCAAAACCATCCCCTTATTCTCTCTCATGACGTATGATGGAAATAATGTCAAGTGGTCGCCTCAACAACAGGAGACTAGTCCCACAGGTACCAGACACTCACCTGTCCCTGGGAGAGGAAGTTGGCCATGAGCGCCCCCTTCACAGCGTTCTCCAGCTCACTGTCCTCAAAGACCAGCAGGGGAGACTTTCCCCCCAGCTCCAAGGTCACTGGTTTCACCCCCCTGGACGCCATCTCCATTATCTGTTTGGCCGAGGACAACCGGATAAGATGATAAGAAAGAAAACGAACAAACAACTCACACAAGGAGGAAGGCTGACCTTGTGGGCACAAAAACAGTCTGCTACGTCCCAAATGGAACAGGTTGAAGCGGCAATGTTGTCCTAACCTTCGTGTCTCCTTTTTCTGTGCTACCATTACACTGTCTGCCCATGCAGGACCTATTGCACCCCGAGCCATCCCTGGAAGGAGGGATCCCTCACCTGTGTTCCTTCTTGAGGTTTCTTCCCTCTGTGTTTGGAGCCCTTTAGGGGGCTTAGGGTTAAGGGGTGTCATACAATCTTGGCCTGTGAAGCCCTTTGAGACTTCAATTCTGAATAAGAGCTTTTCTCATACAATTTGACAAGGAATTGTGGATCGAACACAGTAGCTTTTGGTCGGAAAAGCCAAACATCCGCCTACTACGATATCCTGCATCCCCCAACTCACCTTCTTCCCGGTGGGCACGCTCCCGGTGAAGGACACCTTGGCCACCTGGGGGTGGTGGCAGAGCAGGCTCCCGGTCTCCTGGCCGCCTTGCAGCACGTTAAACAGCCCTGGAGGAGCCCCGGCCTGGGCGTAGACCTCCGCCAGCAGCACCGCCGTCACGGGGGTCACTGGAGACGGCTTGAACACCATGGAGTTACCTGGTGGACACCAAACACACCAGGTGGGGTGTATAGAGCAAACATTAGATTCAATTAGAAAACGTTATTGTCCATCAACGAGGACATGGATTGTATTTGGTCTTTTAAAACAACCAGCTGAGAACAAAAAGTACAACGAGAACAAGAAGACAGAAGAAGTGCAATACGGCCCAACGTCACAGACAGTGTTGGGGGCAGGATATGGCTAGGGTGTTTGACTCTCCGGGTTCGATCACCATCATGTCCACAGTCTACTTGTAGGCATCCCTGAGCAAGACGCCTCCCCCCCGAACCCATACCTGTTCCTTAATGACCTGTATCTGATTTCACTGTACTTTGGATAAAAGCAGTAGGAAATCGTAGGAGCGTGTGCTGTACCACAGGCCAGGGCCGGGGCGGACTTCCACGCTGCTATCTGGAAGGGGTAATTCCAGGCACCGATCCCCACACAGACCCCCAGGGGTTCCCGCCGAGTGTACGCAAAAGACCCCCCCGCCAGCTGGATGTGCTGACCTACAAAATGAGATAAGAAAAAGGTCAAAGGGAAAACAATGTGGTAAAATCAAAAAGTACCAAACCCTTCATTTTTTAAATTCCTACAGCTATCCTCCACTTGGATATGCGGACCTTGAAGAATGTACACAAAAGGGTAAACCTTAATTTTGACCCCTAAAAACCTTCTGTTTCTAAAGAGAAACAGAAGCAACAAATCCTTACTTTGATAGCTTCAACTACTACTGTATCTTGCATCTTGTACCGGATTCTGGAAACCTACAGCATTTAAATTGATAGTTACTCGAATGTTGATGATATATGATTTAAACTACATTCTCAGCCTCTCTACGTCCTCAGTCCATTACGTAATCTGAAGACGGCTAGCTTGCCTGCTTCTCATACGCATACGAAAACGTGACCATAAAACAAATCCGTACATCAGGAGAACAAAACTGGTTTGCATTGCATAACGACACCACCAGCCTCCTCTCTCCTCCTCCTCCTCCCACACAAAGTATGTCACTCCTCTGATTTGCATATGTATCAGCATTTGCCGAATTTGAATGCACTGAATTTGAATCCACATTATCAAGGTGATTGAACCAAAACCCTGCGACGAGGATTTGGACCGAGTGCTTCGTGGAATTTGACCGAGTCGCTGTCGCCATACGAGTTCAACACTTGAAGAAGATTGCGTTTTCGATATTGTATTAACAACATTGTACAGTCTTATGAAGCCACGTAGCAGTGTCCTCCTGTTCTGTCCTCCTCCTTGACAACAAATCAAGTCTCATCCTGATTAATCATTGAGAACACGGACAGCTCAATAAGGAAGGAGAAAGAATAGGTCATTGTAAAGTCTTGCACAGAGTGAATTTGAATTTGTATAAACCAGTAGGGGTACTGACCCAAAATTACTTGAGTACTTGATCAAAGCATTAGCACAAGAGTCCCCGTGTACACACCTGCGAGCGTGCTGGCCAGTCCTGCGTAGTACTCGATACAGAGCCTGGCAGAGTCCACGTCCAGACGGGCCTCCGTGATAGACTTCCCGTTGTTGACCACCTCCAGCTCTGCTATGTCCTCTCGCCGTCTCTACCCGTTCAAAACCACAGGAATAACGTTGACCCGGTTCAATGTCAGGCTACTGGACGGTTCAAAGTCCAACCATCGGTGCAACATTTTCAATGCAGTCCTTTGTTCCAATGTTGATTTGACCTTCTGAACTGTGTTCATTGAGCCTGTGGTAGATGGTTTTTTTATTCACACACGCATGTTCTCAACTAATTGTGTGTGATAGTCTTGTGGTTAGAGGGTATGACTCCCAGACAAAGAGTTCTGAGTTTGAGCCCTAATCTCTGCAGTTTACCTGTAGGCATACACATAGGAAGATATCAGGAATGGAAAGGTAGACTGAAAGACATTGGGGTTTGAAGTAACCCCAGGAC
>OMNR01099533.1:3776-18041 GCA_900303205.1 Mora moro
CAAAGTGCACGGCATTCACACACACACACACACACACACACACACACACACACACTACGGCTGCCTCACAGTAGTCACTCTATAGGTCAACATGATAACATAACTTTAATAATTGCCAGAGCATCATTATCGATCATGTTCTCAGCTGGCAGCTCATGGGGATGTCAGGCGTATTCATTACTGGGAGCACCAGACAGATGTTCAGGTAGAGAGGCTCAGTGAGCTGTGAATCGGTGTGCGTTCATTACAAAGTTTCAGCCTCGCGCCCCCTGCTGGGGCCAACTCACCGTGTCAAACGCACCCCGCCCAAGGGCTCCCCCCCCCGTCTCCCTGTTGATAGGCCGCCACAAGGCTGTCCTGGGATCTACCCTCCAGTGACATCACAAGTGGAAGTGTGCCGATCGGTGCAACTGATCTGCGCAACTCCCACTTGTGATGTCACAACAGGGTAGATTAGAAGTGATCAGGCGATTAGAAGTTCTGCTGTAACACAGTAGGACTGCTGGGTCAAACGTTCTGCTGTAACACAGTAGGACTGCTGGGTCAGAAGTTCTGCTGTAACACAGTAGGACCGCTGGGTCAGAGGTTCTGCTGTAACACAGTAGGACTGCTGGGTCAGAAGTTCTGCTGTAACACAGTAGGACTGCTGGATCAGGCAGTAGGGATCACGCCAGGTTACGTTAGCATTGTAACGTTAGCATTGCACCTTCATTTACATGAAGCATTTTCATGAGTGAGATGTGTAAAGTGATATTTTCATCCAGCTTAGTAGATTTAAAGTTAGGGATGAGGGATGCGTTGGAAAAGGAATATTCATTAAGCCGTTATTTCATTCATGTTACGGGGAAGTGGTCCAAGCCAATCCAACCATGTTTCCATTCATACACTGTAGTGTGAGAGCAGGGGTGGCCACTACTTCTGACCCTCTTTGCTCATTAATGTGCGGCTCTTCTTTTTAAATTTCTTCTATTTAAAAACATAATAATAATAAAAAAAATATTTGTCATATTTTTACTAATTTGAATTTGGGAGTTATGGGTTTAAATCTGCATCATACATCATGTGTGAATTAGTTGAGTAACCTTAACTTATTGCTGTGCAGTGGAACCGATCCACTGAACCAGCGAACCAATCACACACCTTGTAATTAAAACAATGTCTTCAGCCTGGGGTCATGGCTGCTAGTGAGGTCTTTGGACGACATGTCTGAATTGTTTGGCTAATCATCGTTAAAAATGGCAGGAAAAAGCGGAACCAAACGAAAATATGAAGAAGAACATCGATCGTTTCTAGAGGACTGGGAGGGGTTGTATTGTTTTGTTGAACGCAATGGAAACCCTTCTGTCTAACATGCCGGACACCATGTCCCCCCTGCCTGCTGCCGTGGACCAGGACCTCCAACAGGTGCAGCACTCCGCACGGTGAGAGGTCAGTCCCAAAAACTAACGCAGTTGTTTCGCAAATTTTTTATATAATCTTTAAAAATATATATGTTTTATGTAGCTGCAATATTTGTAAAAACCCTGTGCCAAAACAGGTTCGGTTTCCCGTTCAATGGCAGCGCTGACATTATGAGGGTGTAATTATAGTCTCCACCTCTACGCCAAATAGCGCACTTTCGTCCGTTTCGCTATCTGACCTATCCTACCCATCTGTCTTTTTTTGGCTCATAGTCTCTGACTGGTTGGCCACCCCTGTCCTAGACTATCCTGCCAGTGCAATTAGTCATCTTAGATTGCTCACCATATGAAAGCACCATGTGTAGATGAAATGTGATTCATGTGTTTGTAGATATGGCAGAATGAATGAGCAGTAGGTGTTGGAGAGTCTCTCTCATTCTAATGAGACCATGGGAATCAAACTGGCAGTCCATCGTTTGCACCAGATATAGACAGGCCCTACTAAGGTTGTGTTGTCTCTCTTATAACTTCCCCATACGTTTGAAATGAGTGTTCAGACCCCCTTCATTAGCAGCAACAGAAATAGCTTTCATGTCATAGCAACTATTTGTGCATTGGTTTAATCCTTGTGTGAAAGATCTGTTTCACACCAGAATCAACCAATTAAAAAAAAAGACAAAAAATAAGAACTTGGACGGTAGTTTATTTTACTTCCAAGAAAAGTAGGTCCTTGTAGACTGAGGTTCATTGGTGGGACTGTGGTAGACTAAGCCCGACAGGGTCACAGTGTTTAGGGGTAGGGGGAGTCCTGAAAGAGAGAGGGTGTCCTCAATGCATGGATCACAGCCGCCACTCAAACAGAGCCAGGGCCTGGCCACTGAGTCTGCATCCCAATTGTCAGGCACTGACAGCAAGGGATTATGTCTGGCAGTGAGACTAAACACTACCCTCTATTGGATGACATGGAGATTGCCTGTGGTGATATGCTGATCCCAGCAGAGGACTCTGCTATTGTGATTTCACTAAAAGCTCTAAAAGCTCCACATTTCAACTCTCTGAAACCGTAATCATTTAAACCCTTGTTTTACCTTATTTTATCACCTCTGAAATGAATGATTTGATTTTCATTTATAGCATTGTCTTTTTTGGAAAAACAATCTGCCCTACTTGGGAAGTTTGCTGAGCAGTTGAGCAGCCTTAACTTGAGTTGGGTAACAGCCTGGCTACAAGTTGATTGACATTTCTCGTGAATATTTCCCATGGTGCTTTGGTGAATTACTTCCCCCAGATTCCCACCCTGACCACCCCTAACCACGCCAATGAAGCACCTAAACTAACCCTAACCAAAAACCAAGCAACCATTTGGAACTTATCCCTCAACATAACAATACATCCTAATACAATACTCATCTCAACCATTTGTAGCGCATCTTTGGATACATTCAAACGTCCATATAGAACCTGGGGTTAAGTTCCCCAACAAGTTGGACTGGCGAAACTTCTAATTATCTTTCCTTGTAGCATGATTTCTCTGGAGTACTTGGCCTGAAATTACCAATGCTATTAGTTGTAGAAGTCCATCATGATAATAGGCAGAAGAAGAAATAAGGAAAAAGCAATTAGCTTGATTTGTTATGCAATACTGCTTGCCGATCTTTCATTTCTTCTCCTTTACAACGTCCTTCTCATGGGATCGGTAGACCAACATGGGGCCTAGTCATGACTTTGATAAAACTACACAGGCAGCACAGCAGAGTTGGGTCAAGTGTGCGCCCATTTCAAAACTAGGTGTAGAAATGCAGTAACTTGGTACATATTTGAGGCCTGTCTCCCGAGGTCTAGGAGACTAGTGTAGTAGGAGGATAAAGTTTTGGCCAAAGCAGAGATTCTGCTGATTCGGCATAGAATGCTGATCACTGCACAACCTCTGTTGGTAATTGTGCAGGTGAAGTGAGGTGGAAAGGTCAGAGGTCATCCTTTCATGTGTGTGTAGCAAACAAACAGTAAGAAGATGAACCCTAATTGTTATGACATTAAGAAGGTTGGCCAGGAACACGTCCGGTTATGTTTTAGAAGGCAGCTTTTCCGGTAGTTTCGACTCTTGACTCTCCTGATACAGAGTAACTGGCGAATCACAAGTGACAGTCAAGCGTGTGACCTGTAGCTAGGCAACCAATCGAGCCCCCTGTATTTATATAGTGCACAAAGCCACAAAACAATACACTATACTTTATCATTACATTGACTATGGCAATATACAGTGTTATAGAGGAAATAATGCCCCAGACACTTTAGCTCTTCTGTTATTCTCACCTCACGAAACAATAACTGAATCGGATATTATTAAGCTATGGTAGGATGGTATGATAGTGTGTGCCTGTGCTACAAGTAATCATATCCATGCACTTCATCATAACAGGACTCATTATTATAGATAAAAAACAACTTGCAATTTAAAGATTTTTTACCACCAGGTGTGAGGGCAAATAGTCATTAGAAGCCCTTTCAGAGTCTATCCACTGGGGACATCACGAGTGGGACTTAGGATGATAAAGATCAAGTCCAGCCCTCACCACACCCAGTGGTAAAATAAGAACCCTTTAAAGTTTAACTCAAACCCCACTCAGCCACTTATTTGAATTCACACTGAAGACCCCGATCAGGAACCTGTGTCACTGAGCAGACAGGAAAGGACAACCAGACAAGTCTGCCAGATAGATATCCAGGTCAGCTTCCTCTGCTCCCCGTATCCAGTTGCATTTAACTAAGCAGCGGTCAAATAAATCAGTCATTTGATGAAGAGCAGCAGAGTATGTTTTTAAATCCCCCCAGTGACCCGCCATTTTATTTCCCCAGAGATAGAGACTTCAAAGCTGGGTACAGTTCAAACGAGGCCTCCTGTGGCCCGCCGCAGCGCGGATCTGTCTGGATCCCCTCGTCGTCTCTATATAGAGCACGTGGGCACATTTCAGCAGCCGAGAGACACCGGCAGTCGGCTGATATTTTAAGCCGAATTAAAGCTGCGCCTTTTGGAATATTGGCGCCGAGAAGGAGCAGAACGGGCAGGTCGGGGACTCGGTGGGCGTTTGTCGATGTCGACTCTCGACAAGTCTTATTATATACAGCCACGAGTGATGTTCAACAGAAGCACTGCTGACATTGTTTTTTTTTGCATTTCGAATGTTTGTGCATTTCAAGTTTTCTGCTTGTGCATCGTTTCATCACACACACACACTTTGATGGATGCTTTAATCCAAATACCAAAAATACCAGAGTAGTGCATACATTCTTGGCATAGGTAGCCCCAGTGGAAATCAAACACCCCCCCAAGTTAACCCTGGCTGCAGTGTTCATGCCATGTTCTACCGTCCTCAAATCACACCATACAAACACTAGCTCATCTGTATTTTGGGGCTGGTGGCTACAAGATGGAACTTCTAATTCAGGGCCAATGAGGGATCACACACCATGCGAGAGGTTCCCACCGCATGAGAGAAGAACAGAGGTCCACCAGAACCCGTCCCTGAGCCCTGAGTGGTGTGTAGGAGTGTGGCGTTATGGACAAGCACGCAGCACCAGACAGGACGTATTAAAAATGTTAACATTTATTGCCGTTTCTGAATACCACATTGAAATCAGGAGCATTCAGAGTATACACAGAAATGATACTATTATATATGGTTTCACAGAGGCAGTGAACACATACCGTATTACAATCTACAAAAATCTACTTTACAGAAATTTAAAATTCTAAATATCAAAAAGGTACAGCTGCAGAAACGGGCGTGGAGCTGTACCCGACGGCTGCTCTGGATCTCCGTGTGTGTGAACAACATGGTGACATCACAAGTACAAAGAAAGCACAAAGTCCTCTTTGTACGTACAGCTGGTTTTGGACATTAGAACGGGCAGACAAAAAATTAAAATACAATTAAAAAACAAACAAAAAAGAAATCAAGTTGAAATGATCTGATAAATTAAAATAGTTGGGGAGGTGGGGGTCTTTGCATTCAAAATGTATATAACCTTACAACAGATGCCTCTACACAGAGCATTTCAGTAGCATTCATCAGTGGGGTTTGGATTACAGATCATAGCAAAAATAAGGTTAGTTATGTGTAAAAAGGACACGATGGGGGAGGTAGGGAAATGCGTCTTCCGGAAATATATATATATATTAAAAAAATGCATCCTCAAGTTATGGTGGCACTTGAGGGAGGGAAGCCAGTGGTGGTGGTGGTGTGTGCTTCAGTCAGAAACAGTGGATGGTGCTAGTAAAGCTCTCCTGTAAGCTCGAACTGCAGTGATGGCTAGATGGAGTCTGTTCCCATCCTGTGGCGGTGAAGAGGCCCGATAACCAAGTTTGGGTGTCCAAAAAAACAAAGAAGAAAAAACATGGGCCTCGTCCATCTTGTCCGGTCCAAAACAGCAGGACCGTTTAAAGATGGGGGAGGAGAGGGGGAGAGGGAGAGAAAACGATAGAAGCAGAAAAACACGGTATCCGAACTGCCCAGTGTTGAAACGACAACAACAAGAAAATAACTGGATCCAAGAGTCAAGGTTGTCAGAACGCACAGCTCAGAGACAAACGACCTTCAGGAAAAATTTTAAATGAACAGAAGAAGTAGTAAGAATAATAATTATATATATAAAAACCAAAAGAAAAAAAGAAAAAAACCTTTCGGTAAAAAAAGAAACAAAAAATAAGATTAACAATAAAAACTTCAAAACCAAAATGTATTTGTATGCCCACATTAATGCCAGATAGCCATTTGGAGGAGTGCCCAAAAACCCAAGACACGGCTTTCATCTCAATTAAGAGACAAACTGCCCCTCATCCCCAGTGACAGTCAAGCTGGACTCATGGACACACAGGGTTGTTGGTGTTGTCTTTTGTGAACGGTCTCAGGAGTCTAGTCTAGTCCTGGTCCATGGGCTCGTCACTGGTCCCAGTGTTCAAGCTAGCGCCCTCTGTGGCGCCCTCTGTGGGGGGCTCGGGTGTACTGCTGGAGGGGGCGGGGGCTCCCTCCTCTCGGACCTCGGCGGTGAGCTCCTCCGCCACGCTGCTACTACTGCTACTGCTGCTGGTGGTGCTGCTGCTGCTGCTGCTGCTGACCGGGTCACTGGCGCCGTCGTCGCTGTCCCTGCTGGTGTCGGGGCCCTCCTCCAGGGCACCGGCCGGGGCCTGCTGCTCCGTCTGGTCCATGTCACTGCCCTCCTCCTGGGAGCCGCACGGCACCTCCCTCTCCGCCTGCTCCTCGTGTCCGGGGTCGGCAGGCATCTCGGCCTGCGTGCTGCTGCTGGGCTCTGGGCGGGGGGCCAGACACGTGGGAGAAGCAGGGAGTTGTAGACAAACAGGTTCAGTGTTTGACAACTTCAGCATCGCAATTCACCGACTACACCGGTGACGATACTGGTGGCGATAAGGAGACTTTGGTTTCACGAGTCACAGGGTTCTAACCAAAACCCTGATAGCACTTGGTCGTGATCATATCAGTTATACATAAATTAACCTCAATGCTTTGGTGTTTTTATCAGTACACCCAAAGTCTTCAATTAACTAATGCTTATTTTATACTTAGCAACATTCTGCCACATTGCCCTTAATTCTATGTAAAAAAAAATTAAGTCACGTCTGTTGGTGTACCATCCAGCGCTCAGAATGGGTCAAACTCAAAACAAATGTGTTTTCATTTCCTGGCTGCGCCAATTCCGCCCCAGAGAACCCATCATGGAAACACCCTACCTTGTTCTTCGATTGAGCCAGCACTGCTGGAGGCCACGTTGTCCTCCTCTTCCTCCTCATCCTCATCCTTCTCCTGCACCATGGCTTCGGCCTCCTTCGAGGAGCATCCCGATGCGTGCAGATCTCTCAGCGTGTCAGACTCCTGCTCGTCGTCCTCCTCGTCCTCATCTTCGTCGTCGTCGTCCTCCTTGTTGTTGAACTTCAGCCTCTTCACCTCGTGCTGCTCCGCCTCCATGTCCTCCTCGTCATCATCTTCGTCTTGGTGCTTGTTCTTCACAGAGCTGCCCAGGCTGCCTGACTCCGACACCTCACTAGAAAACACATTTTTAAAAAATAATAATCCCAACTATGTTGAGTTGCGTAATGGATTTCACAAACTTTAAGTACACGCCTTATCTCGCCAAGCATTTGAATGATAAGGCAGTGGTATTTCCAACACTGGCAATCAAGGGATCTTATGCGTTGACCCAGACTTTCAGCAGAACACAATTAAAGGCTATGCCACCGTAGGCTAGCACCGGCTTATCCTTTCAACAGGTGGTTCAATCACAAAATGTGCCACAAACATTTGAGTCGCTGGATTGAAAGTCCCACGTCCCAACACCACAGAACCATGGAGGGGTAATGACTGGCTCCCCATTGTCAAATAACAGGTCAGAGAATCACTGTGGCACCACAACCTCCTCCGGTACCTGGACTCTTTGTCGTCGTCGTCGTCCTGGTCCGGTTCCGAGTCTTTGCCGTCGGTGCTGTCTGGCAGACCGTTGGCCGCTAGTGAACTGGCCAGCGACATCTTCGGTCGGTTCAGCGGCCGCGGAGTCCCCGGTCCGTTCACTTTCCTGAGTTCAATAGAACCGCATACAATAGTTCAATAGAAAGACAGAAAACAGTTCAAGCAAAAGCACACAAATAAAATTGTTCAACAAGTGGAAATCAGAATGTAAGTCACCCATGGAAAGTCATATCGTTAGATAGAGTTGTGATAAAGGAATTTTGTCACGCAAATAAAAAACCAACAATCATTGATCAATCTTTTCACTTGCATCACTGACTGACAGTGCAGGTGCGTTAAGGCTATCCAGCAGACTATGACAACCATCATTAATGGCTGCAACTTAAAGATCTTCATCGTCATCAACACTACCTCTCTGTGAAGGCAGACGTGTTCCCTGGAAGCATCACTCCATTCATTCGACTAATGCCACTGCAGCCATTTTTCCTGCAACAGTTAGCGTGTTAATAAATCGACCCCTTATGAAAAACACATGAATCATCATGTTCTCACATTCACCAAAAAGGGATTTTAGACACCACTTACTCTGAGGTTGGATGTACACAGCTAACCACCATTACATTCTGCACGCAAACAAAGAGACAGAGGACAAGGTTTTAGATAAGGAGAGACGATCAAGAAAACGATTTTTCATGCAAAACAACAAATACACAATGTTTAAAATACAATTTTAAAAAGCACTGATACATTTCAGAGGTCAAATGTAAATATCACAGGACAACATTGCTGAATAAATTAAATAAAAATAATAACCCCGCTGAAGAGTACGCTCACCTTCTCTATACCTCGTAGGAACTTATCTGTTCCGGTGTAGTTCCTCTTGGGCTCTGTGAGAAGCTCGCACAAGCGCTGGATGGTGAATGGGATTCTGGAAGCAGACAACAACAGGCTAGCCACACGGACACGAAGAAAACCCTCCATTGTTTGCTCAAAAATATGCAATGCCACACGACCCAATCAGGAAGTAGTGGGCGCTATCCATTTTTCATGAGTGTGAGAACGAAACCCAACAATGGATGTTATGCGTGACTTGGAATACATTACATGTATAATAGAACGTGCCCATCAGGTTTAGGGAAATGCATTTGAAGAGGGCACTTTAGGTCTATTATACTGTTTAATATTAATAAGGTTGTGTATTAAGAGGCTAGCATATTAATAATTCTGTAACATTAATACTCTCTGCCCCCCCTTGAAGTTTCACCGTCTCAAGTCTCTTTAACCTCCATTTGGAGTGCTGGGCGGCTAAAGAGGAGTCACAGGTGGTTACGACGGTCGGTCTGGTCTACATCGAACATTAAAGAGGAGTCACAGGTGGTTACGACGGTCTGTCTGGTCTACATCGAACATTAAAGAGGAGTGGCAGCATTTCTTTAAAAGGAGGTTCAATCGTGCGGCTTCGTACGAGGCTCGGAGACGATAAGCATACTAAGTGAAGGAGGTCAAAAGGCTCCAGAGAGACTCCGGCAGAGACATGAAAGCAGAATGAAATAACCAATCACATTTCACGACACAGATGTGGAGGACCCGTTTCTTCGCAGCTGGAGCCAGGCTCAAGATGTACAGCGGACACATTAGCACTTGGTTGCCACCCGCAGCCACGTAAACAAGTAGCCTTTAAGTGTGATTTGCAAAGTGTTTTGACGCCATGTTATTCTCCCTCGGTTCAGCCGACCCAGAGACTAAAGCAAATGTAGTCGTTTTTTAAATACAATTCTTTTTTTTAAAAATAATAATAATAATAATAATAATAATAATAAACAAGTTGATAATACGAAGCATAACATCTTGCAGTATTTTTAAATAAACATTTAATTAAAAACATTAATACATGTAATAAAACCATAAACAACCAAACACCCAAAGATAATTAACCGAGTCAGACATGTGCGTCTTCATCCAACAAGGGGACTTTGATTCGGGCCGTAGCCAATGGGCTGCGCTTAACGACCGCTTGCCCTGCCGTCCCCTAATATGACGCATGTACAAATTGGCAGAGGCGCGTGCCAACCTCCAAATACGAGGCTCAGCGTAGTGTACAATTACCATGCAGAAGTGGACACGAGCGGCTTTGTACCTACCCATTATATGCCTTCACTATCTTCAGTATCCTCTCCTTCATATCCTCAAATGGGATCGACTCCACGTTGGGGTTGGCGGGGCCTCTTTGTTCGGGTACCGAGGCCCTGAAGTCCTCCATTACCTTCTCCAGCTTGAACAGGAAGTAGTTCTTGAACTGAGGCCATTGAACCCTAGAGGAGAAGGGTATAGACACACAGGACTTGACGGCCCCTCTCCAGTGTGTGCAGAGCTACACTGGGTAGACGGGTTTTGGCAACAGTGGCTTCTTAGAACGCTTCCCCCCCACATCTCGTATCAAATGTTGATTAGTTCAGTTTGAAAGGACACGAAGAAAGGAGGGACTCAACCACACAACGTAGGCAAACAAAACAGCAAACAAACAGGAAAGTGACTCGTAGTGGAAGATGTGAAAATCTGACCATAAAACATGTTGCATGGCGCCCTATTCCAAGTTAGACAAAGGTCACAGTGAGTAATTTTAGTGTAGCAAATACCACCGTGTCCTCTAGTGAGCGTGTAAACGCTGCGTGTCAGAATGGTGTCAGTATATATGCATCTGCATGTGTACATTATGTGTGTGCAACTGCCTTCAGACCTGAAGGCAAACTACACGGCATAATGACTCAACGTGAAGACCCAACACTTACAAGGTCTCCCCGGTCTTGGCAATATGGCAAAGAAACTGCTCCAGGAGAGGAAAGGTCTCCTGCTTTCCTTTCTTATCGAAGTCTGCAGAGTTTGGAGAGAGAAAAACAAAAAGAGGCCAAAACGTTAGTAAAAGCAACAGAGCTAATGTCCCCGGGTCACGCACATCGTTTGAATTGTTCCTATGCAATGCAAGCTGTTCAGGGTGAACACAATGTGCCTGCATGTAGTGCACTTCCACAGCTAGTATTACATGCATAGCAGGGCATTATGCAACACGGATAAATAACTAAAAAAGTATTAAACTGGGGGTGTCTGACAGCACCGGTGACACACGGGCGGCTGGGTGGGTGTTCGGGTCAGCCGCCTGGTTGACCAAAGGTCGCTGATGGGGCCCATGTTAGGGCCTCCCCTGGTCCAGCCGGCCACCTCCCCTGGTCCAGCCGGCTACCTCCCCTGGTCCAGCCGGCCACCTCCCCTGGTCTAGCCGGCCACCTCCCCTGGTCTAGCCGGCTACCTCGCCTGGTCTAGCCGGCTAGGGGGAGATGGCTACCTCCCCATGTCTAGCCGGCTAGGGGGAGACGGCTACCTCCCCTGGTCTAGCCGGCTAGGGGGAGACGGCTACCTCCCCTGGTCTAGCCGGCTAGGGGGAGACGGCTACCTCCCCTGGTCTGGCCGGCTACCTCCCCTGGTCTAGCCAGCTACCTCCCCTGGTCTAGCCGGCCACCAGTCCTGTCAGGTATAGTGTAAACCAGGACGCCGACGGTCCGGGTCCGCGTCTCGTCCGCCGGTCGGACCTCCGTCTCACTTCCCCGGCGATCCGAGCCGCTAGACCCACGACACGAGTGTTGATATTCAGAGGAAAAGACGGGGTTTTTCTCCTCTCCTCTCCAGATAGCGTTAGCTACCTAGCCTAGCCTAGCCTAGCCGAGGCTAACGTCGCTGGGTTGTTTCCGTAAAAGGGCTAGCAACTTAGCATTTAGCCCGACACTGTGTGTAGCCGGACGGGCTCGGCTAGCTAACACCGCTAGCACAGCGAGCTAAACATCCGTACTCTCTCCCCCCCGTGGGCACGCCGGGCGTCGGGGAACACACACGACCGAAGGACCGCGGGTCGACGGACACGGACGCCTAAGCGACGCGGGGTTTTTCTAGTGACCTTTCAGCGCCTCCTGGAGTGAGTCGATGTCCATCATGTCGTCGTCGCCCCCCGGACCGTGTTGTGTTGTGGCTGCGGACGGCGGACTGGCGGCTAGCGGTTAGCTGTTAGCTTCTGGCTGCTGCGAGAGGAAGAGGAAGGAGCATTTTAATATGGCGCTCGTGAGGTCACTGCCTGTTCACACACACACACACACACACACACACGCACCTCCCCCCTGGGCTTCACCGGTAAACAAACACACACACACACACTTTATGGTTTAATTATGTTATTGTAATTGTGCGACGATGTTTTTTTTTTTTTACATGCGTCCATGCTCATCTACAGTCGGACGATCTGAAATATATTTGTGTGTGTGTGTGTGTGTGTGTATGTGTATGTGTATGTCTTATCTATCCCTAACATTCATTAATTGATTGATTAATTAATCCATCCATCCGTGAGGGTTTTTTAGTTTCTCACTGGATGAATAAACGTTGTGTCCGTTCACTGGGTTCAATTACAGGTCCTTTCCAGCCGCAAGAGAGCAAGAAGTGTGTCTGGGGGGCCTCCACTAGAGCAGTTTCAGCCACCTGACACACTGACATCAGAGGCACGAAGGGTTTTGCATATTTGAAACAGCCAACTATATGTGCGTAAGCAAACCAAGGTAAATCCAAAATTCAAATATTCACGCGTTATTTCTGTTAGTTTCACTGCAGTTGGCAAACTAAACGGTTAATATACGCCTTTGTTGTGATAAATTGGCGTGCACTACCAGATGTTACCAATTAGTGTCTGCGTACTAACTAGAGAGCTGTGTGCGCAAACTCAGCAAAGCAGTACACATCATTTATCTTGCACACTGTGACGCTTTTAACATAATACACTTTCAGTAGGCTACATCTACTCCCCCTAGCATGTAGAGACCGCTTATCTCATCTCATACCTCTGTTCTCTTTGTAATGGCACCTCATTTGAATACCACACAATTGCCATTACAGGCCGCATTAAAACGTACACTGCCAGCTGGGCAGCTATGCGTTGTGGAGGACTTGACAGGCTGCTGTCACCCATCCCAGACCCGAGTAACGGCCGGTGCGGCAGTGCGACCTCTGCATCCACCTCCAAGACAAGCCGCAAGCTGCCCACTTCCTCCCACTTCCCTTGTTTGACCCGAATCTCTGCTTCAGCCCAGCAACCCACAAGGCAAGGCAACCAACATCCAGACAAACCTCATTGCTAATTCACTCCACACGTCTCTGAATCTGTTTTCTTTTTTTTCCCCTCTGTATTCGCTTCTAAGTCAGTAACTCTAGTCTCAGTCGGTATCTCTTCTCCTAGTGTCTCCACAGTTCGAAAACTCCCCCCCACTCCCCTACTCCTTCTCCTCCTCCTCTGCCCTCTCCTCTCCCACCGACATTGATGTGTTGACTTCCTCTCTCTCTCTCTCTCTCTCTCTCTCTCATCACATGTATGTTTAATATTTCTACTTGAGCAGGTACACAGTGCAGGTACACATGTTCAATGTTCGATTTCCAAGAATACAACAGTAAGAAAAAAATCTAAACATCAAAGGAATGACAGAAAACTGAAGATTACAAACCATAAAGTAGAGTATGCATGACTATGGAGAGCCACATGTTTCTACAGGGCATAGTAGGCGTACAAACTCATGTGAACGGTTGAACTTTGCTGTGTGTCATCAGTGATGTAGTGCTGGCCTTCCCCTGTGTTCTGACAAACAGGTGCAAGGTCACCATCCTATTTGGGACCCGGTTCTTTGAACTCTCGCTCTATTTTTAGTTATCTTCCTGTTGCTGCCCCCTGTGCGTAACATCTTATAACATCTCCACCACTTCTCCTCTGATGATGTGGACTTCCTGTACACACACACACACACACACACCCTCTTCAAGCTTCAAGCACCACACTCTAATGCCTTGTCTACCGACAATGTTCTCCTACTTGACTCTACAGTAAGTGTGTTTGTCGTCGGTAGTCATTCTAGTAGTCATTGAAGTAGGCATTGTAGTAATACCTTGCGGTCTTCCTCACAAAGTAGACCTACTTAAATAGAAACACAGGTGACACTAGTGGAGGAAGAATGAATTACACATTTTAGGAGGAGGTGGCTGAAACTTGAAGCTTAAAGGTACTGCGTTCAGTACAGTCTACCTGTAGGTGTCCATGATGCCTAACCCCTACTTGTTCCTTAATGGCACGTATCTGAGTTCACTGTAAGTCACTGTTGGATAAAAGTGTGTCTGCTAAATGACTAAATAGAAAAATAGATGGGTCTTCAGTCCCAAATCGGTCATCCTGACTGTTGGACTCTCAGGACAATAACCCCCATACAGCACATTTCCTATCCGTTTCCAGAAATTCACCAAAATTGAGAAATTAAAAGGAAATGAAGCTTATGTCCCCTTGTGGTTCTCCTCTTGCTGTATAACTA
>OMNR01099544.1:2806-12988 GCA_900303205.1 Mora moro
GAGCAGCGCAAAACACAGATATTTCCCATTGACTTGACATTGACATTGAGTTACATTTAGCAGACACTTTGTGTGTTTCTGTGTGTGTGTGTGTGTGTGTGTGTTCATATGTCTGGTTACGTGTGTCCATGTGTCTGCGTTCATGTGTGTTTGTACTTGTGTTTGTGTTTGTGTTTGTGTTTGTGTGTCTGTGTCTGTGTGCGTGTCTGTGTGTGTGTGTGTGTGTGTGTGTGTGTGTGTGTGTGCGTGCGTACGTGCGTGCGTGCGTGCGTGCGTGCGTGCGTGCGTGCGTGCGTACGTGCGTACGTGCGTGTGTGTCTGTGTGTGTGTGTGTGTGTGTGTCTTGCTACAAAGAGGTTATTTTAGGCAGACCAACGCTGGCGAAATCAAGAGTGATTTATTTTCTCGTAGTCGATATCCAGGCCAAGGTTCCAAAAATCCCCCAAACATCAGAGGAAGGAGCAAAACATGACAGCAGCATGCCGGGTTCATAACAGGGTAGCAGGAAGGAAGGCTGTTGTCTCCGCTGAGTTGTCTCTGCTGAGTTGTCTCCGCTGAGTTGTCTCCGCTGAGTTGTCTCCGCTGAGTTGTCTCCGCTGAGTTGTCTCCGCCGAGTTGTCTCCCCCCCGAGTTGTCTCCCCCGGTGACGTCTCCTCCCCCTGTAGGTCAAGTGTGACTGCACTGACGACTGCTCCTGTAAGTGTTCCAAGTGCTCCAAGTTCAAGGAGGAGAAGGAGGAGCCGGCGCCGGAGGAGCAGATGGACGGTGAGGAGACTTTTACATTTTTTATATACATATATATTTTTCTGGCCTTTTTGTGCCTCTTGTGGAGAGAGACAGGAAAGTGGGTAGAGAGAGGGGGGGGACGGGAAAACTTACTAGTGTCGCCGCGAGGCTTATCACCTGTGTGGTTAATGCATTAGTTGGGTGAGCGCATTGCTCCGGTGAGCAGACTTTGAGTTTTTTGGTAATGGTCATGTGGATTGCTGTTATTCAGTCGTCCTGCCACCTCTGGTTTCTGGGGAAAAAAGCTCATTCAGGGTCCTTCTATTAAATTAACGTCTAGAGCACAATAACAAAGTAATTGGTGCACTTATCTACACATCCATAGAGTTGTATTTAACAACCAAAGGACAAACACAGCAAGATTTTCACTCAATGAACCTGGAGCGTTCCTCCGTTGCTTGTGTCACTGCGTGAGAAAGTATGTATAATGTTTGTCGTGTTATGAGCGACACCCGAGGTCGTCCTACGACGACACCTCCGTGAACTGTGTCTATCGCACAGTTGTATGGTTTACCTCAGTTTAGCTTTGGTTTAATCTTTCCGTGGACATGAACGGTCCACAAACAGGCGACGTGGAGCGCATCACCAGCCTGGTGAAGCACCACGTGTGCGAGGCCAGCCTGGTGGAGGCGGTGGGCCAGGAGCTGACCTACCTGCTGCCCCAGAGGGACTTCCAGCCGCGGGCCTACGCCAGCCTCTTCAGGGAGCTGGAGGAGACCCTCTCCGACCTGGGCCTCAGCAGCTTCGGCGTGTCCGACACCTCGCTGGAGGAGGTATTGTTATTGTTATTGTTAGTCTATACTTGTCAAAACAGTGGTGTGTAATGAGCCCAGGTAGAGCACTGGAGGAGGGCTTGTTTTTTATTATGAAAACATGTTTTTACTGTTACATTACTGCTAGTATGACAAATATGAGTGTGGTGTTATTTAAAAAAAAAGAAAAAGTATCCAAGAAGAAGATGGAATTAGTAACTCACTATTTGTTGTTTGTTAAAGCTTGACTAACGATGCTTGATGCTTGTCTCCTCGTCATGGCAGAAGAACAGCAGACACTTCAGTCACATCAAGTGTCAGTTGTTTAATGTTGCTTTGGCCGCTTAAAATAACTCATTGTCATTAAAACAAAGCCATTTGTTTTGCAGATTTTCCTCAAAGTTACGGCCGGGGGTAACTTGACTATACGCAAATGTCTACAAGGTAAACAGAAATCTGAATGAAATCTGAATCATTTTTTTCATTCACAAACCTAAGACAAATACCTCTGTCTGTATCTCGCTTTCGCTTTTACTGTTAATTTATTGTATTGTTTGTTGTTAAAATACGATAAAAAGAGCATTGATCCTGGTGTATGTGCTGCTAATCCGAAGTAAATAGAGGACCAAGAAAATATTCCTTGGTCCTCATTTAGTAGAACAATAATGACCTCTCTCGTCTGGTTGTTTCCTCCTGTCTAATCTAATATATTCTATCTAATCTAACTGTTCCCTTTCTGCCCTTATTCCAATGTCAGGTGGGGTTTCCCACTCCAACGGCCAGGGGCCATCTGAAGAGGTGGACGGGGGCCGGGGCTCCTACCAGGTCAGGGGCCCGGGTCTGGTCATGAAACAGTTCTACGCTCTGCTGATCAAGCGGCTCCACCATGCCACGCGCTCACACAAAGACTTCTTTGCGCAGGTAACCTTGTTGTGACCTTGTTCTGACCTTGCTGCCCCTAAAGGCCCTGCTATCTCAGTGTCCTCTTCCATGTAAACCCATTAGAGAAGCTCCACTGGCCCCAGAAGCTGAGCCTGGTACAGTGTTTTCTGAGAGTAAATTCTCTATTTTTACAGGAGAGGTCTATTTTGACTCACAAAGATGCGCAGCTTCGGAAACATGCTATTACGATCCACATACATGTTTTTTAAAATATTTACTTGAAGCTGCTGTAGGTAAGATTCGAGAGCAGAAGAGTATATATTAATAATATTGACCTTCAAGTATAAAATAATTGTAGTCTAATAGTCTATTTCCGCCTCTGACACAGGTACCAGTGTAGCACCTTCAAAACTTTAACAAACTTGTGATGGAGGAATCCACCCTAACGATAATAATGGAACAATATAACATACCCAGCGCCCTGTCCACATGGTAGCCTCATAGCAATTGTTGTACAATGCTGTGCTCATCATTGTTTCCCTCTCTGGTAGATTGTGTTGCCGGCCGGTTTGGTCTTCCTGGCTCTGATGTTCACGAGTATCGTGCCACCTTTCGGGGAGTACCCCAGCCTGACCCTTAGTCCCTGGATGTACGGCCGGCAGTTCACCTTCTTCAGGTAGAGCGGGACGTGGTCCGCCCATTCTGTTCTCACTGCCACCTGCTTTGCTAGTTAGCCTCTTCACATCAATACAAACGCATGTGAATGCTGTTGTGTGTTGGGTTTTTAGCCAACTCTGTGTGGTTGCAGTAATGAGCGGCCCATGGATGCCCAGATGAGGTACTTTGGGGAGGTGTTGCTCAACCGGCCCGGCTTCGGGACTCGCTGCATGGCCGACGAACCCCTGGAGTGAGTAACCTGCTGCCATCATAATATCACTTGTGTTCATTATATTGAAATAGATAGAGATATATGAGGAAAAGACACATTCCAGAGAGAAATTGGTTGTCTTCCAAATTTGTACATGTTTTTTCTGGTAAATGGAACCGAACTTAAAAATCCAAATCCCAACACGCATCGCCGTAAAAAGTCACCATAACGCAAACCTCCCCATGTCCCCTGGCCCTCTCTTCCAGAGACTTCCCCTGCAACAACATCACCACCGGGTGGGAGATGCCTCTGGTCAGCCCAGCCGTCATAGAGGCCCTGGAGGGGCCCGGCTGGAGCGCCCTGCGGCCCTCACCGGACTGCCAGTGCAGCACACCACAGAAGCTCACCATGCTGCCCACATGTCCCGAGGGCGCCGGGGGTCTGCCGCCGCCCCAGGTCATCCATCCATCCGCCAATCAAAGTTTATATATACAGTGCTTTTAGCCTAACGAGGGACACAGCACTAGCCTGATATCAGACAGAATTGTCAACTCGTTACACATTTCCATCTTCAGTCTGACATTGCCTCCACTGTAACCGATTTCCATGGGAATGGGGATTCGATTTTCCCTAACCAATCCCCAACGACGTTAGTCCCCGCCCGTGGTGCTGATTGGCTAATCATTAGTCCTCCCGCTGTGTTCATTGGATAATAGTTTTTTGGGGCGGATTGAAAGGTCTGGACCCAGGCAAACACCACAAGGACAAGAAATTAGAAAAATGTTTTAAATGACAGATACATTTGAGAAGTAGAATTGGTTGTGTTTGATACAGCGACTCAAACATTTCAACTCAATCTAAAAAAACTATCAATGATTTGCTCTCTGTTGCACACCAAATATACAGAAGCTCATTTGTGGCTTATTGGACTAGCGAAGGCTATATCAAAAACATTTTTTGTGAACCAACTCAGGTTAGTTGACACTTGTACCTGGCTTCTTGTGTTTTGCTCGTTGCACTTTTTATGCCTTTTTGCACTTACTTTTGCACTTCCCTGCTCTTATGCAGGCATCCTAGCAGTGGGAATATTTTGCTATTACCCTGCAATTTGGAATGCTGGAAGACCTGCTCTATTCGTATCTTTATTTACCTCAGAAATATATTGTTGTCTCTTCTGAACAAATGTACTTGTAAGTCGCTTTGGATAAAAGCGTCTGCTAAATGCCCTAAATGTAAATGTAAATGTAAATGTAAATGTTAATTACAAAAAAATTGTTTTTACTATTTAACTTGTATGTAACAGTTGCTAATATTCTTTGTCATATTTTATTTTCAATTCAATTATAGTATAATATTAAGAATACAAACATTACAAACATTGAAGAAAATAATCTTCTTCTGGTATTAATAAGTCAAAGTGTGCACTACTTACTATATTCTTATTACAATATATCTTCATATATTGGTGCATTTTGAATTATATAATACCTAATAAAAAAAATGTGCTGGACTCCCAACCAATAGTAAATTCAAATCATTACCATGTTTTACAATTTTCCAGCGAGGGCATTGTTTCTCCGTCCTCATAATGTTTGTCTTTGTCGTCATAGCAACCGCACTCCTGATTGGACACACACTTCATGGTCATTTCTTCCAAGTATGGTTGTTCAGGAGGGCACCTTGGATAGCAGCCTACGAAAGTGAACAAAAAGATGCGCATATAAATGGCATATATATATATAAAGTGTTACATAGAAAGTTTTTTTGTGCTGTAGTGCATGCTTTACCTTCCAGTGCAGGGATCTGACTGGAGCACGTAGCCGTTGGGTTCTTGCATGTTTTCAAACATGGCTTACCACATGCCTCATAGTGCCACTCGCATTCACCAATGGGGTTGTAGAAATCACAGAAAAGAGCTAGATGGGTAAAGAGATGACGTTACGGATCAAGAGGCTTTTCATTGCACATTTTGCATTTTGCTCCTTTGAAATAAAGAATTTCAGCCCCATCGCATTAAGCCATAATAGCCACATTTTAGTATTTGGAAACAGGGGGACTCACGACAGATGGAGGGAGTCCTCCATTTCACGCAGGCTCCCGCCCTATTACAGGCGGCCGCGTACGCTTCCACTGCTGAACAGAAACATTCACAGTCTCCTCCGGTATTGCAAGCACACGTGTCTTTCACGCAGGCATCATAATAGTTTTGGGGATCCACCTGAGTAGAACAACAATAATTTAGGGGAATGCATAAGGTATGGATAGTATCGTATGGATTTTGTGCTGAAAGTATCATTATAAGGTGCATTTACTTGATGGACGTACTCCAACTCTATTTGTCATACATTACCTGTGAGTGACATGCAGCGAAGACCTCACTGTTTATAATGCTGCAGTGTTTCAGAGCCCAGGCCTGTCTGTGTGAGTACAACTTGCATGGGTTTTTCAGAGTGTCTGTGTCGGGGCAAGTAGGAGACACTTTCCAGCTGTTTCCAAACTGAAGAGCTTTCACCACCACCTCGTTCTTACTGGTGGTGAAATCGTTCTTCACACTGCCATCGTAATTCCCACAAAGACCACAGACTTTTCCCTGGAAGACAATAGGCCAAAAAGTATTTATTGAACATCTTTTTCTTTTTACGAATGACTTTGATAGCACAGTAGTGTCTACAATGTTCGCTTCCTCGCCAAAATATAAAGATGTTCAATCCCCAATATCAAACCAAATACTAATAGCAACAAATCAACGGTGCATTCACGTACCTTATAGGAGGAGCTGAGTTTGATCATCACCGTGGTCCTCTTGTTCCAGATGAGAATGAGACCATTCTGGGCCTCGATGACAAGGTATATCCCAATGCTGTGGACCTGATACGGTATATCTGCTCCTTTGCTCTGCTTCGTAACTTTAATAGTTTCATCAGACAGCACGATCTCGGTGTTCTAAAAGAAACAAAAGAAGCACGACAGATCATTTGAAATACATATACAACCGCAAAGGTTTGAATGCTTCTCGTGGACGCCCACGTCGTCCACAATGCGGATGCTTTATACCCCGAGGAAGAGCTTGATGGCCGTGGAGCAGGTGCTCTCCATGTTTGCACACGGTATGTTCTCCGTGAGCACCCGGAACGTCCCGTGAGCGTCATCGTTACAGTAATCCTGTGTTGAAGACATGTAGAAGACATTTTAAACATGCAAGCACAGGTGGACTCAACGTACTTTACTACTCGTCTGTGTGACGATTGATTATTGGTTTGCTTGTGGATAGATCTCCTTCACTGAGGATACAGAACACACGCTGTACCTGTGTAAAGATATATCCACAGTTGCCGTTGTAGGAGAACTTTTTCTCGTCAAAGGTGATGTAATGTCCGTCACCATATATGGTGCAGGTTCCGTCACATTGCATTTTCGTGCAGTCCCATTTTCTCGCTTGGCACTTACTGTGATAAGGGGCGAAAAGAAAGAAACGTCGACATTTTCAACAAGGTCACGTTTACATTTCGTCATTTGACGGGTGGTTTGGAATAGGCTGAGAACAATCAACGTGTATACAATCAAAACTGGAGTGACTGCACACATTATATGTGCCACCCAAGAAAGTTTCTAAATTGGACTGCAGAGTGCAGAGCAGCTGAAGGAACAAGAGAATGACATTAGTTGTTTTTGTTTGTGATTGGTGAAGTGCACAATAGGAGATATGGTGTTGTGGATCTCGACAGAGACAGTTTTATTGTCAACACAAGTACTTAAAACAGTAGTCGTAAGTAGTAAGACTCCATTGAGATTGTCTCTTTGGAGTCCGTACAGTACAGTACAGTACAGTACAATGCGCAATGCTCTCACCAGGTATTGCAGTCCACCTTGAGCGTCTGTCCCGGCTTGTAAGAGACGCCATTGTATGAACAAGGACAGAGAGCCTCCTTGATACAACCTCCTTTGCCATCGGACAGCAACCCATCGGGACAGACGCAGCCCGAGACGCATCGTGCGCTGATCTGTAAAATACAATCAAGTGACTCTTACTCTAACATGTGACCCCTATAAGTCATATTGGTATAAAGTCTCACAAATCAGACTTTAGATGAATAATCTTAATTCTGATAGCAGACAAGCTCAAATCTGGATGAGCGGGGCGTTTTGCTTTCTTTCGCTTCATATTTGTTTCGACCAATCATGTTGCTGGAGACGGGGATCACAGCGAACACAAACTCGGTCAACAGTAGTAAACTGTAAAAAAGAAAGTGTCTGTGAAGGACTCAAATCAACACCGTGTAGACCACTGTAGAAATACACACTAAAATCCCCTTCATCCACTCATGCACGAATGAGCTTCTCTTCAGTAGAATATCTCAAAACAAAACAAAACAGGAAACAAGATCATTCTGCCCCTTTCAGTTTTTGGTTTCCGGCCCAGGCTCTGTGCCATCCCCCCTCCGAGATTAGTATAACATTAACTGTCAGCGGTAGATCGATAGGTCCACTTACACATTCAGGGTCCACAGACTGGCAGCTTTTTTGGCATTCGGACCCCTTGACGCCATGCTGTGCACCAGAGCAGTTGAAGAACACCATTGGAGCCATACACGCTAGAGGCCATAAGCAAGGTTCAAAGGGGATCAGATCAAGGTTGAAACGTTGCCTGTACTCTGATTGGCTGCTGTTGTATGAAAGAATGCAGTGACGTTATTGTTCTTGAGTACTCACATTTTCCAACTGGCTGGCCAACACAATGCAGTGCTCCGTCCCTACAGGAGCTAGAACCAGGACAGAACAGAAAGAAGGTCAATGTCAAAGGTCAATGTGTGTTTGTTTTGTCTTATGTAGGATAAAAGAAAAAGAAAGCATCCAAAAATGTTTAGATTTAGTTTGGATGGATGTCCTCTCTCACCATGTGGTTCCTTGTTTCCGGACCACCTGTCCAGGGCGGATCACCATGTCGCCATCATAGCAGGAGCACTGTGAGGCAGGCACACACCTGCCCGCCTCGTTCAGGTAGGTCCCCTGGGCACAGCCGCAGCCGTCCACCGGGGCGAAGTCCACCTGGCACGATACGTCTGACTGGCTGAGACTGCGGCACGACCGCTGACAGCTGGTCACATGGTAGTTGTAAACGAAGCCCTCGGGGCAATTTGTTGAGTATTTCTCTGTCGAAAAGGTATATATGTATATTTATAATTTTTTTTAATGCATGCACTCTAGCAGTTTATTTGATTGTTAATGAGTAATTGTCATGGGCCAGATTGTTTTTGGGATACCATTATACGTCTGCCCCTTTGGGGTGTCATGTTAGCCCTGAAAAGCCCTTTGAGACTGTAACGCTGATCAGGGGGCCACGCAAACAACATGGCGACTCAACGTGATGAGGTCGTTGGGCTTACTGCAAGTGGTTTCTCTCCATCCGTGCAGGGACACGCCGGCGGCCTCACACGCGTGCACATAGGAAGACAGCGCAGCGCACATGCAGTCTTCGCTGCTTTCACAGACGCACGTGTCATGTATGCAAGACTGGGGAGAAGTAGTAGTAGAGGTCACAGAATCATATATATATATATCATCAAATAATTTTACAATTTTAAACAGGTATAGATCTATGATCATGTCTTACAGCTTCATAAACCTCCGGGTTTATCTCTGAATGACACGGAGAGAAGATCCCCTTCGGGTCTGACAACAAGGAACACCAGTACTTGGCATATCTCTCTATTAAACGAGAAAAAAAAACAAGACAAGAATAACGGTGTTAACTTACAATGACACCCTGAACAGAATGCGGGATGCCAGTGTTTCACACATTCGCTCGGGAATACTGTTTAAGTTGTCGTCTACCTTTCTCTACACTCAGACTACAGGGATTGCCAAATTTGTTTGTCACATCCGGGCAGCTAGGCTGGGATTTCCAAGTGTTGGCAAATGTCACAGCCGTTGCCTCAATCAGCCCGTTGTAGGTCTTGAAGTCGTCCACTTCCACGTCATTAAAGTCTCCACATAAGCCTGGATAGTAAAATATGAGGAATCGTATCATCATACATGTACATTTCCAAATACTATATAGACACCAGGTTGGAGAAAATGGAAAAAAATCCTTCTATAATAACAATTACTTAAATACCGGTTTTGACAATTAAAAGCAATGGATCGATAGAGGCCGGGATATTCGAGCTATGAGGTGTAAGTACATACCGTGTACTTGTCCTTTATAGGAAACATCAACTGTGATGTAGAGTTGCATTGTGGGTACGAGCTGTATCTCGAGTTTCAGTCCGTAGGTCGTATGGACAATAATGAAGAAGGATGATGGCTTGAAGATTGTTATGTCATCTGAAATGCAACACAACCAAATTGTTGTTTTTGTATTTGTATTTGTATTTGTATTTGTATTTGTATTTGTATTTGTATTTGTATTTGTATTTGTATTTGTATTTGTATTTGTATTTTTGTTTGTCGTGGGACTTAGGGCTACTGACCAATGTAGAGTGGTAATTGAGAGGTCATCTTATTATAAAAGACCTTTCCGCTAGCATCAATCGCAATCATCTGTAATTTTACGCATGGTAAGAATATTATGATTATACATTTCAGATTTCAAGTTTACGTTTACGTTTTTATCTACAATAATAATAATTTAGGTCAAAATAGGTGGAGAGAGAACATTCAAGAAATGCATTCCCTAATATTTCAATAGCTAAAATAAGCTAAAATACACCAATGCAAATTAATTAAAAACACATACGTCTTTATTAGATAATTAAGAAAAAAACGTACCCTCTGTCCTTCATATACGAGCGTGACCGCTGCCAGACACTCTGTGTCTGTTTTACTGCATTTGACCATGTCTCCAAGAACTGTAAAATTGCCATTTGTAGCCTAAAAACAAGGATATAAATAGTA
>OMNR01099545.1:0-13941 GCA_900303205.1 Mora moro
GGTAGACGCGGGCTCCGCTCAGGTTCTTCTGGCAGGTGTGGCAGTAGTAAGGGCGGGAGGAGGAGTGCGTCCCCACGTGGTAGTTGAGCTCCAGGGGGCGGCTGAAGCTTTTGCTGCAGAAGGGGCAGGGGAAGCGGACGCCCGTGTGCACCAGCTGGTGGCCCTTCAGGGAGCTCAGCTGCTTGAAGCTCTTGTGGCAGACGGAGCACTGGAAGGGCCGCGTGTCGGCGTGCAGCCGCTGGTGCCGCCGCAGGGCGCTGGAGAAGGTGAAGCTCCGTCCGCACAGCGTGCACATGTAGGGCTTCTCGCCCGTGTGGATGCGCAGGTGCTCGGTCATGTGCACGTGCTGGGTGAAGCTCTTGCGGCACACGGGGCACTGGAATGGCCGCTCCCCCGAGTGGACGCGCAGGTGCTTCTGCAGCGCCGAGGCCTTCAGGCAGTCACGGCCACACACGGGGCAGCCATGCCTGGGCTGACTACGGCTCCGCTCCGCCGCCTGGCCTGCTGGCGCACGCACCTCCCGCACCTTCTGGGCTGGAACATGAAACAAAACAGCCCGTGTGATGTCACCACATCGGGAACAGATGGACGGCCTACTTTACACGCCCATTCATGTCATCGTGTACTCAACAGCGTGCCGAATCCAGAACTTTTCTTTTGAATTGATATGCGATGGATCAACAGGTCTGGACTCCTGACATGCATTTTCAATATGTTTAGATCTCTTATCAGATCTAACATGAAAGCCGTCTCCTTGTCAGTTCCTTAAAGTTCCCTGTGCCACCTAAGCAGATGTAAGGGGTTTACATGATCTTTACCAGGTTATGATTAGGTTTATTAGCATGTGTGGAAACATTTCAAACAGGCCCTCACTAGTTCTGGACGGGGATTTCCAGTCCTCCTCCTCGCCATCCGAGTTGATCAAACCACTGACGTCTTCTTCCCCGCGCTCCACTGTGGCGCCCTCATCGCCCTCTGGAACACCGGCGGGGTCACCATGGTTACCAGCAGATGGTTGGGAGCTGAGGTCAGGGGGTTCTGAGGCAGCTGAATGGCTAACTGGATCCTGGAGGGAAGGAAGGAAGTGTTATGTTTAGTCGACAATACTAACACTTCTGTTTTTGTTGTTGTTAGTGATGCTAACCACAGTGATGGAAGTTACAAAGTGCAGGTCTAAAATGATATTACAGATCAATATATCAAATTATATTGTAGTATTACAAGTATTATGCCATAATAATCTTTTGCACAATAATGAAGTTGATGTTTTTTGGTTTTCTTTTATGTGGCTCCTTCAAAACATGAGCTTCGACTGGACAGCGTGGTTCTGTCTGACCTGATCGCTCCTGTGTTCTGGCGGGTCCGTCCGGTCCGGGGTGTGGCTTTTCATGTGTTCCCTCAGCAGGCAGGGCCGGCGGAAGCTCCGGGAGCAGATGGTGCAGGGGTGGGATCTCTGGGTGGGGTGAGTCTTGTCGTGGGCCTTCTGGTGGGTGTCCAGGCTGGAGGAGGAGGAGAAGGCTTTGTGGCACACGGAGCAGCAGAAGATGCTCTCGCTGGCGCGGGTCTTGGAGAGGTCCCGGAGCCGGGACGAGCGCTTCCTAGCGACGGGCGGCATCTCATCTGACACGATGACAGCATTTATATTTACATTTAGTAATTTAGTAGACACTTTTATCCATAGTGACTTACAAGTCAAAATGGGGAGTATATTGAGCTACAAAAGATTCCAAGTGCTATACGGCAACTGGGCACGGTACAGAGTAGACAGGAATCAGAACACCAGGCTAGTGGAAATCTTTTATTAATGGTAGTGTATAATAGTTACATCATAAGAACATTCCAGCAAAGTGCCTCACTGCATGACGGTGTGATTAACCGTTGATAAATGTTGATAAAGTCGCTGATGTTCGATCACATTTTAACAACATGCGGTATCTGTATCTGTATTTGCAATATGCATGTCTGTGTTTACTATTTAGTCATTTAGCAAAAACCTTTATCCAAAGTGACTTGCAGACACATAGACAGGTCAGTAGGGAGCAGGTAGGGGTAGGACATCTTTTGCTCAAGGATGCCTACAAGTAGCAGTAGTCTGTGGATATTGTGGTTCAAACCCAGTACCTTTCGGCTGGGAGTTGAATACACTAGCCACTATAAGACTACATTATCCTGCCCTGTCTATACATGTATATGTGTGTGTCTGTGTTGACTTCCATCTATCTATGGTCTGCTGTGTGTCTTTTTAAGAAATCATGAATGTAACATTTTTAAAAAATGGTTTATCTCTGGTACTGGTGGAGTTTAGTTTGAGTGCAACATCCATGCTTACCGGCTTGAACAGGAGACTGGTCCGGTTCGTCTGAGAACAACACAACACCAGAATCCTCTTCGTCCTCATCTTTCTCTTCAGCACTCAGGTCCAGGACTCTCTTCCTGCGACCAGCAGACCCTGCCTGCTCGGACATAGTGGAAGAACTGAGATGCTCATCGAAATTGCTGGTCAAAAACATTTAACGAAACGTCTCCAAATATAGTAGTAGTAGTAGTTTTGATATGCTTTTCTATAATAAATCATTTCACATAAGCTCAAAGCAATGTGTACAGTTGACTCACATCGTTCTTATCACATTATTAGCTCATTATTAGCAGGATGAAATGAATTAATGTTCATGTGAATAAAAGGGCAGATGTGGTGGAATTAATCAACAACCGCGATCATAACGACGGTTATGTTTGTTGTCGTTTCTTAATTGATGGTGTAAAAGATGCATGTACAGTAAATGTGCACATCTCATTGCCGTTCATAGTTATAGACATAACTATGAACGGCAATGAGATGTGCACATTTACTGTACATGCTACTCGGGTTGGTCTTTACATTGCTCGGATCGGCTCAAACTCGTGTTTATTAGAGGTAAACCTTGTTGTCGCGATATAAAGTATACATTAGTATGGTTGTCATTCATTTTACCATGGTATGAGCTCCTGGTGACTTTAGATGTCTCTCCTGTCAGACTGAGATCAGCTGGATTTGTTTTTAGCATTAGCGCATAGGTACCGCTGTGCAACAAGGAAATATTTCCGACTTGCCAGTCGGAAATATTTCCTTGTTGCACAGGTTGTGTATGTGCTTTAGGGCCTTTAATAATAATTACATTGTACAAATATTGCTGTATATGTTGTATATATTAATTAACACACAGCATTTCAATGACCATTGAAACAATTTTAAGATAAGGTTTGTCAAACGGGAAAGTGCTAATTGAAGAGAGTAAACCAGAGTAGAGTTTGATCTTGACATTAAAGTGTGTGACTTATCACCTTCCTTGAATTATTTTTTTGTTACAAAATAATTGCTTAAATGCTGAGATATACGAGACTGTATTAATTGCCTACCCTAATCCTCCTCCAGATGGCACTAACAGACAGTCAGCCCTAAATCCTGACTAAACCGACCACTACTGGCATTACTACATCCAGAATATAGATAATTTATCGACCACTTTTAATGCACCAATTGTGTTTATGTCTTCTATCTTTTGTATACACCATATTTCATATTTTTTGCTTGTATTTTGTTTCCATTGTAAGTGTGCAGTATTTTTTACCGTGGACTTCTACAAGTGCATTGTGCTTGAAGGTTAACTCAATAAAAGAAAGAAAAAGACGCTAAAATGTCCTAATATGGGAGGGGACACCATCATCTTAATCCAATCCACGTCCACACATTGGTCTCACGACACATTTATTAAAACAGCCGTGGCAGTGACAAACCTTGAGCATATATACACATCATAACATACAACATACATCAACTGTCCCTTCCTCTGGCCACGCCCCCTACTGCTTCTTCTTCACCACATGGGCACAGTCGTATTTCCCGCGCACTACAGTCAGCTTGACCCCCGGCAGGTCCTGGGTCTTCCCTCCCTGGACCAGAACCACATTGTGCTCCTGGAGGTTGTGTCCCTCCCCGGGAATGAAGACCACCGCCTCCTTCCCATTGGACAGACGCACTCGGGCACACTTCCTGTTGGCCGAGTTGGGCTTCTTGGGCTTGCGGATCATTGTCTTGAGGATGACTGCCTTGAGCTGCGGCCGGCCAAAGGTGGCTCCCAAGGTCTTGGGCGGGGGCGAGGGCTTCCCCTTACGGTGCATCTGGTTGAGGGTGGCCATGGTCCGGGAGAACAGGGGGGCTGTCCATGAGGGAGCCGACTGGGACACTAGACAGAGAGGGACCAATGGGTTAGTGTTTTATTAAAGAGTTCTTGGTGGTTATGATTTACTATTTAGTCATGAAGCAGACGCTTGTAGTGAGTTTAGTGAGGCTGAGAACAATGGAAGCATACGATCCAAATTGGAGTGGCTATAAAAAATGTTTTAGTGCTTCACAACCGAGTTTACAACAACTGGACAGGGTGCATACAACAAGCTTTTTTACCTAAAAGATGAAGAAATCATCAGATCAAGAGCAACAGCTCTATTTTATTGTTAGACTGGGCCAGGTCACACTGTAGTTAACTTAGTTAAAATAATTCTGAAAACCACCACCATGATTTACCTTGTAATAAGGACGACAGTATTGGCCTCAAACTCCACGACGCCATGAGTCCTGCACAGAACAAGAAAACAATTCTGAGTCGAAAGCCCAAAATAACCTCTCGTGCAAGTACAGTTTAATAATTCAGATACATTGTGAATATAATGAGCATAGGTCGGAGCTGTAGATCATCTTAAGATGAACAATTTAATCAAGTGCAAATGAGCATTCATCAACAATGTACCTGGAATAGAAACTAATGCAAATGCCGACATGAGTAGCTGTCATACTTGACCATAATGATGGTGATTAATGCAAAATGTTCACACTAGTTCATCCAATCTTGTATATTTTACTGGTTATCTTATTAAATGCAAGGTTACTATTGTGTTACAAACAATTTAACTTCATCCATACCTTTATGTTTATGAGTCTCGACAGCTGTCAAACTTAAACCACCTAATGAAACATACGAGTACGGGATGTAAACGTCTTCAATTGGCGTTATAACCGCTATATGTTGGCTATAATTTTGATTTAAATAATACTTTTCAGAGCAAGGACTTCATGCTGCAGCGCGGGGGTCAAAATGACAGCGACACACAAACAGCTTCCGGGTGAGAGACAACAAGAAAATACAGTGCCCACACTGCCCTCTTCAGGACAAAACAAAACACATGCATTGTTACTTTATTTTACATTACATGCTATTATATTACATTCATTCTTAAGAAATAATAATGTAATTTAATATCATGTCAAATAATGTAATATGAATAACATAATCACTTTTATATTACATAATATCAAATTACATAATTGATTCCTATTTTCATTTCAGTATTATGTAGGCTAATTATTTTATATTACATAATAGCCCATTTAATTACATTATCACTTCTTACTTTTATTTCATTATTATGAAATTATTTTAGATTACATAATATTACATTACATTATTCATTCTTGCTTTTGTAGTGTATTTGTATACCCCTTTCTTTTATATAACTATTACTTTTATATAACTATTACCCCTTTTCCCTTTGTTGTTATTATATAGGAATTCATGTATGGTAGATGTTGTTGCTTCTTGGTCGTCACTTTCATTTTGTTATAGTAGGCTATTCATTACTCGATCGTGTCCGTGTTGTATTATTAGGCCTATAGGCCTTTCTGCGTGTGTGTAAGGCCCGGAGTTCTGATGGGAGGCTTTTGTATGGTGTTTTGTATTTGCTACTGTTACAACTACGTGCATATTGACATACACCACGCATCACAAGTGACCTCCTGTGCAGTGGTGGGATGTAACTAAGTTTACTCAAGTACTTCTACTTAAGTACAAGGTACTGGTACTTTACTCTATATTTCCATTTTCTGCTACTTATACTTCTACTCTACTAAATCTTTGAGGCAAATATCATACTTTTTACTCCACTAGCCTAAATATATTTGAATACATGTGTTTATTTGACTTTAGTTACTAGTTACTTTGCAGATTCATATTATTAGTATACAATAAAAATCAACTAATAAATTATTATGTATTATTAAAGACTAAGTGACCCGACAGTATATACAGTAATTAAAATGATCCCCACCATTACCAGTTGGAACATTAAAGGTTAACACAATCATGCATCAATAATTATAATCCAGTAATATATATTAGTCTGGCCCATTCTGCACTTATATGTTGGTACTTGGTAAGGTTTTGAATGCAGGACTTACTACTACTACTACTACTTGTATTAGTAGTAGTAAATTCAATCAACTCATGTTATCTTAACACCCCTATAAGTGTTCTGGTTGTAAAACTAACATTCACATCGTCATGTTTTAATGGCAATAACAACTTTATGACTTGATTACGATGACAGACAATGTATGAAGACAAACGGGTCCATGGAATGGGATTTTAATCTCAATAGGCTAGTCGATAAATGAGTGAATGAGAACCTTTTAAACGAATATCTCATTCATTTCATTCATTAGAACTTCTCCCGAGTTGTAAGCAGACTAATAACCTAATCCTGAACAATAATTCAAGAAAATCCTCCTGACCCTGAAGTGAACCCATTAGAAACTGATAAAAAAAAAAAACACCGATAAGGAGCGATTAACCTCGTGTCCAAGGTCTCGTCCTTGAACGAAAACGTTCAGCAAAAGCTTATCTCCGAGATATATTCACCTGCCGTCGTCGCTTCACCTGCAGACTGAAGCTCCCTGGAGTCCCCCGGACGTCGACATGCGGTCGGACCTGTTGCTGGTGATCGCGATCGCGACGATCGCCGCGGGAAAACCCACGCGGAGCCCGACTAAAACCCACAGCAAGCTGCTAATGATCTCATTCGACGGGTTCCGGTGGGACTACGACCAGGACGTGGACACACCGAACTTCGACCAGCTGGTTCGGGATGGCGTTAAAGCCAAATACATCTCCCCTCCGGCGATCACCATGACCTCCCCGTCCCACTTCACCACCGTCACAGGTAGGACCCGACCCCTGGATCCAGACCACACTAACCCTAACCACCACATACATATTTCTTTAGGCTCAAGATAAGATACAGTGTTCATGATTCTGTTATTCACTTTATTAAATGTTATTGTAATGAATACCATGTGGGTAGTGTGCGAAATATCCGGTGGCAATCGGGCGGCCCCCTACCTAGTACTCGAGTGTTATGCTGAAGTGTTATACAGATTCAACCAGTGGCGGCTTCTGAGCTGGCCACTTGGTGGTGCGGGAATAAATCACCACCACCAACCTCAAAAATGGTGTCACTGTTACTAAAATAAGACCGTAATTTGGAGAAAACGGTTGTAAAATCCTATGTTTTGCCGCTCTCCGCCAACCGGTGTGTGAACGGTCTACTCTGCTCCGAACTCAAGTTGCGTCTTTTTGAAAAGGCGCTTCGGCGTCACGACGAAGGGAAAGAAAGAAGGCCTTACCAGAAACGACCAATGGCAATATAAGAGGAACCACTTTCTGTAGCCTATTCATATTTGTGAATACTATTACAAGACATTTTAGTGACAATTGCAAGTGCCAAATTATTATCATTAGAGCCCCCAACATTTTGCTGTTGAGGCTTTCAGGGGTTTCAGGTGTCAATCAAGGGGTCTCGGACCCCCGTATTTCGCATGCATGTGGGGATGGATAGGGTCCAACATGCTGGAAGGAACTTTCTTTCTATAATAGTTATGAATTAGCCACGTTTATTGCCTACTTTCCATTATTAGTGACATCTTATCACGTTGTATTTTCTCAGGTGTATTGCACGTGTATTGCATTGTTTGCTAACGTGATTTGTGTGGTCAGTCCGTGTTTAGGCCTACATCGTGGATTACAGGGATGTTCTGCTCGGTAATAGAGATATAGGTCATGATCATTTGTTTATAAGGTTCAAAATGATACAAAATAGTTTAGAGAGAGATTATTATTAGTATTAGTATGTATGTATTAAAATGTATTATGTAGATCAAAAGGAATTGTTTATAACTAATGTATTACACTGTGAAAAGCCCAGTTCAGAGCAAAGATCAATCACTGACTCACTGTTTTGCATTCTGAATATGTATTCAGGACTAGCCTTTTTTTAAATCACAAAAATTATCACATTAACACAATCCTCTAATAAACAAAAACGCAATAAATAACAAGTCAAAATAAGATACAACTACATCAGAACTCCACCATTTAACAGAAATGTATATTTATCAGGTGTTTATTAGGCTACTTTACTAACCAGAGGTTTGTCTCCCCTGCTGGTAGGCAGGTGGATCGAGGACCACGGCGTGGTCCACAACATGATGTACAACACCACCACCAACACCAAAATCCCCCACAAGATCGCCATGACCAAGTCTGAGTGGTGGGACAACGGGGCCCTGCCCTTATGGATCACAGCCCAGAACCAGGTACGTTTGATTTGTCTTTATGACATACACTTACTTTTTATGCTGTGAAACCAAACCAATAAAGTATTATCATAGTTAACAGGATAATCAAGTATTAACTAAACTAAACATACTTAGTAATTAACCTTCTTATGAACTAAACTAATTAAGTAACTTTCTTAGGAAATACACTGACATACTAACCAAGTAACTTTCTTATGAACTAAGCGTTTTTACAAACAAAACTTTCAAATCGAGTAACTTTCTTACAAACAAAACTATGTTATGTACTAAACTTTCTAACCTAGTAACTTTCTTATGAACTAAACTTTCTTTCTAATGTATCTTATAGCCAAGTGTGGAGTGTGTGTGGTTGATGGCTGGTTTAAGCAGCCTCACCTGGCCTGAGTCAGACTGATTAGACTAATTAGACTTGGATGTCAAGCACCGAAGCCTCTTGGAGAGGAAGGCCATTTCTTCTGGCTACATCATGGCTCGTCGGATAATGTTGCTAGCTATGATAGGGCTATGCAATATTGTTGCTGGTGAATATGGGAATATGGGACTCTTGAAAGAGCCCTGGTCGCTGTGTTAACCAGCAGGTTTACTAAGCCACCGGAATGTCTCAGTTGGCTCAGACCACCAGCTGCACCCGATCAGGTTCCATCGAGGCGGGTTTGAAACTGCCCTGGAGGCTGGGCAGAAATCGAAAAGAAAAAAGGGAGTGGAGTCATTCATGAGCAAATGGAAATCCAACCCAACAGTTCGCTGAGACAGTGGTCTGTCTGGTGCAGCAGAGCCACTTCCTCCAACATAGTCATAGTGTTCATGTAGTGAGACAGGGTAGGTACATAGAGGAGGCGGGTGTCTCTACATCCTACATCAGAGGCATCATCCTGGCTTCGACACGAGTTTAGGAGGCTGGGGAAAATAGTCCTATCAAGAGTTGCCTCAACCAACATGCGTCTTATCAAGGCGACAAAGCGGGATACATCAGCAGGCTCAGAGGACCGCAGGGATTAAACCAGCAACCAACCACACACACACTCCACACCAAGTCACTTTTTTTCAAACCCAACCTTCTTACGAACTGAATTTATTAACAAAGTAGCTTTCTCAAGAACTAAACTTTCCCAACAAAGTAACTTACTACCTAACTACACCGTGTGCACAGTTCCAGTACAACCCCTAATGTGTTGACCCTGTTGAATTTCTCAGGGCCTGAAAGCGGCGTCCTTCTACTATCCAGGCGGTGGAGCCAACTACAGCGGCCAGCCGGTGAACCGGGCGCTGGTGGAGACCGGGATTAAGCCTGACGACAACGAGACGGAGTGGCAGGAGAACATCGACATAGTGATGGGCTGGTTCTCCCAGGAGCACTTCGACTTTGTCACACTGTACTACGGAGAGCCCGACCACGTGGGCCACGCCAAGGGACCGGACCACCCCAAGAGGAAGGAAATCATCCAGCAGATCGACCGCACCATCGGCTACCTCCGGCGAGCCATCTCCAGCCACGGCCTGGCCGACAGCCTGAACGTCATCATCACCTCCGACCATGGGATGACCACGGTGAAGAAGCGCCCGGCGGTAGACGAGATCATCCTCAACAAATACCTGAACCTGTTCAAGCTCAACAGCTTCGAGATCCTGGACTACGGCGGCTACGGCATCGTGACCCCGCGGCCTGGCAAGGAGCAGGAGGTGTTTGACTCGCTGTCCAGAGCGCCGAACCTGACCGTTTATAAGAAGGACGAGCTCCCTGAGAGCTTCCATCTCAAGAAGAACGACCGTATCACCCCCATTGTGGTCATTGCCGATCTCGGGTTCAACCTAAACTCTGTAGGTGCCATTCAACTTCAGTGAAATGTAATGAAGACCCACTGAACTTATAAAGAATGAGTCATGTCGTTTACAACCACTTTTGATAATAATTAACTTATCTATAACACTATCTTGTCTGATCTGCTGGAATCTTTGTTTTCTTTGTAATCTGAAATTGTTCTTTATTTTCATTTTAGAGCCATCGCTGCATTTTAACAGTTTCCTGATCTCTCCTTCCCCAGAGGTTTATAGTTTACGTGAACAAAGGAGATCATGGCTTCCATAACGGGGAGATGGACATGAAGATGATCTTCAGAGCCTTCGGACCAGATTTCAAGAAGAACTACATAGCAGAACCGTTTGACAGCATCCACATCTACCCCCTGATGTGTCGCCTGCTGAAGATCCAATCAGAACCCAACAATGGCTCTCTGGTGTTCACTGAGGACATGCTGGTCCGAGACGGTAAAGACCAGCACTCTAGACAAACATACAGGTCTATATTTATCCCATAGGAAATGCTGCCAGGCATTTAAAAAATAAGGATATTGAAATGAATATAGATGGTGCTGTTGCAGAGGGTTGATTTTTAGTCTTTGGCTGTTCTTTACCATCTAACCATCCTTCTCTTCACTCTCTCTCCCAGGTGCAGTCGGAGTTCGAAGCCAAACATCCCTGGCTCTCCTCGTGTCGTTCACCATTTACCTTCTAACTGTTTTCTAGTGCAGTCACACTACAACTACTCATAACGCCACTACTACTAATAGTGTAGTAACTAGATAAAAACAAACTCACTGCCACTTTGCATAAAACACTTGTACTAAATGAATACCAACAGTAAATAAATACCATTAATAGATTCTTCTCACACACCTTTTTGTACATTTTGAGGTAGATTTACTTGAAAAAGACTATTAGATTATAAAAGCTATTTTTGTCTTCAAGCCTCAACTTGTTAAAAGTTATGCTTACTGGAATCACACAGACGATTTTGAACAATATAATCTTTATTGTCATTAAAGAATTTTATATTATAAAAACTAAATTGGATACAAACATTTCTCGCATCATCATAAAAGTACTACAAATAGTATAGTAAAAATTCAGTACTACAAGTTCAAAGAGTATAAATGTCACTGGCATTGAGGTGACTGGTATAAAGCTAGGTTAATACTAACCGTGTCTGCATTGGTCATCTGCATAATAAGTCCACCTTAACACGTCGTTGCGTGTGCGTTCACTTGAGACGCGTTAAGACACCGTGCACGTCGCTAGGTCGGGCGCTGTGTTCTCGAGCACGGCAAGTTCACCCAAAATCAGCCACAGCTTTAAACGTTATCTTTTTGGAGTGAACTGCAAATCTATTAGTTGGGCGGTGCGTCATGCAGCGCGCCGGGTCGAAGGAGTCCACGCCGTGGCAACGCGTCGCGAGGTCGGGTGCATAGGTCCCTGAAATAGAAATCCCTGAAATTGTCCCGAGTGGGTCGCGCGTGGTGTCTTAACGCGTCTCAAGGGAGCGCACATGAGCATATTTGCAGAGTGCCCTCTGGTGGAGATTTCAGACTACCGCAGTCAACACCAGCCAGAAAACACAAACGCATTTCTTTGGTCACTACTGAAGTACCTGAAGAATAAATCAGCAACTCAACTCGATTGAGAAGTACACAGCTGTTGAATAAAAGGGACAGTTATCTGAAAATATTGGACATGAAACAGGAGCTACCGAATATAGGCCTATTTATGATAAAGTGTGAAATAATTTGAAGCTGTTGTTTTAAATGACAAACGTGTTTTGTACTGAAATTAAGCTGTTGTAACGATGTCATTACAACAGTGTTGCAATGATGGAAATGCTGCTGAAGTGTAAAATATTGTTTGGGGAGGACACACCAGATGTCGATATATGATCCCATTAAAATCTTCTTGTTTTAATTGTGTTCCAACATGAAAACGTTTTGAAAGTTTTGAATGATCTTGAGAATCCATTTGTAGCACAATATATTTAGGTATTTTGTATTAATACAAGTAAGAATACAAGAAAACTGCTTTAATAAAACACATGAAAGGTGCCACAGCAACAGCGAATAGTAACCACTAGAGGGCGCCATGAACCGCAGCAAATAAACAACAGTGTAACTAAAACTGCGCCAACCAACCGAGCGGACCTCTAAATAAATTAAAGATTTTCAATGAAACAGTGACAATAGAAATACACAATACAATCATAATGAAAAACCTAATATGAACATATATAATTGTCAAATTAACAATAACCCAGTACTTGGCGGTAAACCATTTAGTACCATCTAAAAGGTGTGTATGTTTCAGATTAACCAGCTCAACTGAACAGCTTCATGATATACAGTCATCAATATGTCATCAGTAAAAGAACTCACAAAAACGACATTACCCATTCCTTCACTGCCTCTTAATAAAATATACTTTGAGTCTTTGATGGCAGGGGCCTTTGTTTTGAAAAGAATAGTGACCAGTTACCATTGGATCTGTAGTTGCCGTAGTGCCGTTTAGTGCCTGCATGCTACGAGCAAGCAGAAGTCATTTGGGGCTTGTATTCAAGGCTGGATTGGTAAAACTACAAATATAGTAAATTATCTCTCTACAGTAGCTGAGGCGATTCAGACCGTAGCTAAAATGATAAAAACTCTGACTGTGCTAGCTAGCTTCTTTCTAGATGAGCTGAAAACATTATCTGGAGGCACTTAAACAGAAAACGAACTTTCACGTCAGGCTGGGTCTGGGTCAGTCCAACACAGACTATGAGCCACATGGATAAACTGTGAATCCAGACCCTAGAAAACGAAATGTTCCCAGATTTGCAGGCCTAACAGGTCTGTGCTTATGGAACCACATGACAGAGGAGATGAAATTGACCTCTACTGTGACAGGGTGTGAAGGAGGAGGTATTTAAAGCATCTTCTTTAAAACATAAAAAAAATAAAAACTAATAAAAATAAAAATGAAATGACTGGGTAAAAAAAAAAAAACTTCACTTAATATCTTCACTTCTTTACTCACTAGGCACAAAATAGTGTTGTTGAGAGATGTGTATGTGTATGTGTATGTGTATGTGTATGTGTGTGTGGTGTGTGTGTGTGTGTGTGTGTGTGTGTGTACCATACAGTGGTGGGTTCCGAGTGTGTGACAGCAGTCCATCACACGGCACAGCGGCAGAAAAAAAGCCTTCAGGGCTGCAAGTTTATAAAACTACGATGGCGCCAAGAAGTCCGACGCCATTTTTAAACCATCCAGACGGAGGAGCGACGAGCTGGCCAACAGTCATCTCAGCAAAGATTAAAGAAAAGACCAGAGTGATTCTTCTCAGGAGCTGGGTCCTCACAGCGCCTCCTGGTGCATCACATGGAGGTCTCAGAGTTGACCACCTTCACCCCCTCCTCATCCTCCACATTGATCTGGACACTGGGCTGCACCTCCGGCCTGCTGGGGAAACACACAGGGTAAGGGTCACCATCACCATATCGACTACCAGCATCAAAATGAACAGAGGGAGAAGACAGAGGTGGTGACCGTCATAGTTACCTGGGGTTTGTTTTCGGGGTCTTGCAGTTTTCTGACTTGAAGGAGAGGGCCTTCCACAAGCTGGTCTTGGACATTTCATCAGAGATGTTCACCATGGATGGGTCAGCTCTGGGAACACA
>OMNR01099556.1:0-10362 GCA_900303205.1 Mora moro
ATCTACAATAAAAGGCATTTTCAGCCAAACAAAGGGAAGTCTAAGAGGGCATTGCTCAAAGCTATTCAAATTGCCAATGGCAGCAGGCTCCTTGTTGTCCGTGCTTCTTTGTACGTTGACTAAATGCTTCATAGGCCATGAGAAATAGCAGCCCGCAGAAAAAAATGAAGATTAATTTACTACACGGGACAGTGGTACACCGGGTGCCTCGTCCACACAGCATGGCTTTAATTGGCAGCTGGAGGCTTTGTTTGTGTTTCATGTGATGACCACATTCCACCTCTACATTGTGCTTGACAGTACGTGGTTGGTGTTGGCCGGTGTGTGTGTGTGTGTGTGTGAGTGGACTGTGGACTGGTCTGCCTTATGTCCGGAGTCTCAACTGACCCATGACCCTGACCAGGGTTAATACGTGCATGTATTCTATTCTCAGCTTTGTTTAATCTTTAAATATTGTGCATTTACATACATTATGTAGTATAATAATGTGTACGACACTAAATAATGAATCATCTTTGCAATTTAGCTCACTGGTTTGTTTGGCCCCATTGCAACAACTACAACAGTGTTCTCCTTCCAAGCAGTGATCATGAACTAAGCCTCTTAGTCTGCTCTTATCCTCTCGCTCTCGTTGTGTGACTTACAGTTGGAATCGTCCAGATGTTACAGATGTGCTTTTCACGTTGCACCCACCGCTTGTTGCCCACCTCTAAGTTTAAATCTATGATCTCATTCTTGATCTACAGTCTTCACTGTTTAACTGCGTTGCATTCGGCCCTGTGCGGCTGCTTCTGTGATCAGGACTTATAGGCTGTGATATGCAAATCAGCTGAGAGGCTGTCCAATGAGATGCTTGCATGCAAATACCAGGCGTCTGACCAATGGTATCGTCTCACTGCTTTAATTATTGCTGCTATGGATTTGAAAATAAAAATCTCACCTTCAAAATAAATTCATCACCGTTCTATCTTATTATGGTGAGAAGATAACGTGATATATATATTATTATATATGATACATGATCTTAGGTTATATAGGTTCTTGTATTAACTACAGCAGAGGGCAGTCTTAGTCTAAATATAAACTCTGCTTATTTCCCCCCCCCCAATGTCTAGGTCTATCACTAAGTCTTTGACTTATGGTTAACAAAGTTCATTCATAATAAAGTTATTGTTTCATAGGTCTACTGATCTCTCGCTACTATAGTATTTACTACTATGAATACTATAGTGGGTACACATGTTTGAATGGAATGCTTGGGAGCAAGGCGCAGGGTGCAGCCGCGGTGGGGTTGGGAGCAGCAGGTCTTATCAAAGGTGCCTCCGATGCACATACTTCCCACAGCTCGGCCAAGATACGGTAATCGCTGCTGCCATGGCACTCGCAATAATAGTTACAATGAACGCATGTGATGACGAACATGAGCACAATGTGTGCCAAGTAGTTTTTTTAACAGGTCTCCTCCGACCCACGTGTGGGCCTGCCCCTTTTCCAACTGCGGCTCCCTGAGTGAAGAGTTGAAAGTTCTGATACCTGCTCACCATTAAATGATCAATGACATAAAATGAACCGCAGATAGCAATGACACAAAGTTGAATCAATGTTTGATCATTTGTGCCCTTGGTGTCTCCAGTGATTCTGTGCTGTCAGAATACACATGCAAATTGCCCCCCAGAGAATGTGTACAGAACTAAATACAGTAATTATTTGCCACAGAGATATAATATAACAGTTTTCACATTTCACATGTAAGCTTTCTGTCACAATATATAGACTGAGATAATCTGTGTAGTCTGGTGAAATGGTGAAAAATACTTAAAATAACATTTTAAATAACACACTTAAATAACACACACGATTAAATATTCAAATGAAACATAAACTGACCAGGACACATCTATTTGATTTGTTTTGCATTGATAAAGTGGGATTTATAGCACAATATAATAAAATACATTGTTGAATATAAAAAGAATACTTTTTTTCAGATTTTCCTTCCTGCTTCAGCCTGATGTAATGTTATAAAAAATGTAAAAAAACATTTCTTGACAAAAAGCAAGGAAACAGACAAAGTGCTTTGTTGGCAAATCTTTTTGATCTGCGATGGAGGTGCATCCCTAACCAAATGTGCCTCTTTGTGTTACACAAGACAGACGTAACACCCTTGATCTAATTTGACTCAAAATAGCCAGACAAAATGATGGAAAAGTAGAGCAATTTTCTCATTTTTCCCCTGAATCTGCTGCCTCTCTTCCTTCAAAGGGACACAAGATACCATTGGATAAGAAGAGGAGGCAGCACAAAATAATAGCTCCCTTTTCCCCCTGCCAACGCCCCGGAGGACACATTTTTGACTATTCAAAATCGAATGCAAAACAAAACAAAAAAATACTAAAAATTAAATGAATGAATGAAAAAAAAAGGAAAGAAAGAAAATAAAGGAGTAAGATGTATGTACAAATGCATCTAAGTATACACAAGCAAGAAATTCACCAGAAAATGAACAGCCTGGTCCAGGCCTAGTCATCATAGCAGCGTCCTGATAGCGGGAGGCACGGCTCTATCTGTCCCCCTAATGACACCGTGGTGCTTTTGTCCTCCTACCAACCAGGCGTTCCTTTTGTGTGTACGCGACACGCCGTCGACACGAACGCTGTCGTAGATTAGCGGTTTGTTATTTAGAGCCGGGGCGTAATGGCTTGTTGCACAAAAGCAAATAAATCAGAGGTAAAATAAAACACAGTAAGTTGATCAGCTGAGCCGGTCCGCTGCCGGGAGCCGAGGCATCAAATCCTGTGGAGATGAAGAATTGAGTGAATGTGTGCAGTGGTTAAAATACAGTGGCAGTGTTCATCGAGTCTGTGCTTTTATTCTGTGATTACCCACTTTACATGTTTCATATTGTTGAAACGGCTGTTTAATGGTCTACACATGGCAATGACATGCACGAGAGAGAGAGAGAGAGAGAGAGAGAGAGAGAGAGAGAGAGGACAGAGAGAGGGAGAGAGTGAGAGGAGTGAAAGAGAGGGAGAGAGAGAGAGTTTTAGGGTTGGTTAAGGATTGGTGGCAGTGCTGATCAAAGGAAGCAGACTCTCACTTCTGTATTGTCAGAGTCAGATAATCCATACCCCCTAAAAGCAACTGTTCATTGTTGTAATTGTTACATGTATAATGAATAGAATGTTACCTTGAAAGCTGCACACATAAAGATAAATATAATCCTGAGAGCTGAGAGTAACGTTAACGAGTTGGCGTCTAAATCAATGAAGGTTAATAGACAGTGCTACGTCTCGACTAATCACCCTTCTTAATTATTCGCTGGAGTTATCCTTTGTATAAACTGACATCTTCAACGATGTCATATGTTTCATTGACAACAACGAATCCCTTTGAGAAGTGCATGTATAAAGGCACCATTTACAGCCAACGTTGTCCCTGAAAGATTTATTTTGTTCATATTTTCGTTAAAAGACATTCCCCTCAGAGGAGTTAAACGATACTTTTGAAAAAGTTAAATAGCGATTATCCTGGGAAGTCTAAATGCAAGGGGGGAGTAAAAGGTTAGAATTGAATTAGAACACAACACATAGGCCAAACTTCTTAGCTCCTACACAGAATGCTGCTGGTGTCGGTGTTGTCTATTCCCAACCGTCAGCGAACTACGCCCGTGCAAGTGGAAGGAGACGTCTTTTCCTGGTCATCATGCAAACCTAAAAGGGGAACACTCGCTATTTTCCAGTAGAAGAGAGTACCGCTTCATACACGTGGATCGCGGTCTGCAACGTCGTTGGACATATGGGGCGCCATTGGTCCGAGATTTGCATTCCCCCTCGATACGCTTCGGACCAGTGATGCCAATGGTCCGACTATTTCTGTGATTCAAGACCGGCTCCACCGGCTGGGAAATGCAGCCTTGTGCAGCTTTTCCATTGGCGCCCCCCAGGGTTTCTTGTACATTAACATGCAATTCTGCAATACACCATATAAGCTACAAAGTAGCTGATATATATTTTCAATATTGCTGATTACTTTTCAATTTTCAATGCTTTCAAATCTCCAATTCAAAATAAACACTCAGTGATAACGCATCACAGAGTGTATTCCAGGAGAGGGATCCGACGATGAAGAGTGGCCACAGAGACATGTGGAGCAGAAGTATGTTTGTTATTAAGTACATTTGGTACAAGAACCTACAATATCTTAATCTCAGATTTCCCTTTCACTGACTTATTTGTAAGTTTGTATTGTCAATTAGCATACAATATACTGTATGGGAAAGAGTATATAATGGGTCTGTTTGCCAGGTCGATCCTACCTGAGTGTTGCTTTAGGCCAGCGTTGCCAACTATTTGTCAGGACCAAAAATGGGTCGCTTTCCATGTTGAAGGATAGGCCGTGACTCAGATTAGCCAAATCCTTGCATATCAAAATGGATATTTCAATTGACATTCTTTCATGTAGCCCTCGCTTATTGTTTTTCCAGCCTCATGTATATTTTCCTGAGCTTGCCAAGTACTGGGCCAATTCAATAGACCATAGGAGTGTGTCTGGGTTAAAATACGTAGCATGACTCATCAAGAGTCCGACGGATACAGGAGAGTGCTTTTGGAAGAGTGCAAGGGGACCAACTCTTGCTCGAGGAAAATAAAACCAAAGAACCATTGTCTAATATGTACCTGTAGAGAAAATAGGACTTGAATTGTGTAAATATACAATATCCATCACTGGCCATTGCCGAGACTCAACGCATGACGTCACAGGAATGGCCTTACACAAAAACGCTAAAATTTGTTTTGGCAATACTATAAATAAATAATAAAACAATAAACGTAAAATACATTTTTGTATCTGCGGAGACCGCCCCCGTCCGATGAAGAACAGGTGAGCGTTGAACATACTTCCCAGCTAGCAGGGAACGTTCCCGCAACATTTGCTAACATTACCTACAAGTTCTAATAATGTTTTAATCTAATGTTCAAAGAACATTTTAATGACGTCTATCATAATCAAATAATGTTCCTATAAGGTTAAATGTTAAACTTAACGTTTTAACTGCAACATTGTGAGGAGAGTTTAGGGATGCTGTTGAGGTAACAGATTATGAAAATGTTTACAAGATGTTTTTGAGATTGAGATGACAAAACGTTAATTTATAAAACATTCAGCTAATGTTATTTGTTAACAAAGGTAGTAACAGATTCTAGAATGTTCTTTTATAAAACATACGTCTTGATGGTATGTGTAAAGGTGTAGTAAAAGTACTGTTCTGTGAATCACATACATGCCAACTTTTCCAAAGGAGGTTTGTAACGGCTACAGTTACGTTGTATTCTGGCTGAAATATACTGATAAGTAACAAAAGGCAATAGTTTTGGCGTGATGTGGCTGGGGAGAAAGATATGCCAAACTCTCTCAAACTGAGTAATTGTATACAAATATACAGTAGGTATTTATAAAATGTAATTTTATATATATATATAGATATATATATCTATATATATATATAATACAAACTTTAAATGATGATGGAATGTGATTTCTGGTCAGTTTGTAATGGCCTTGAGGACGAAGGGTGGGTGGAGCACAACTCCAAGCCGCCATTGGCTCCGCCGATACGTCAATCAAAGGGACAATCCAAACCTAAGCCGTGTTTCTTGCACGTAGACCGGGCGCGAGACTCGCGGAGTTCGGTTCCCGCCAACGAGCCTCGAGGAGCCGTTAGCGTAAGAAAGGTAAGATAATGATGATGCAACTCACCGCGTTGTGAAGTAATATCGTAATAAAGTAACGTTAAACCTTCAGAAATGACGCAAATGTATTAGCAGTTATTTGTTTTCGTTAGTCATTACTAACGCTAGCCCCGTCGTCCTTGTTTCGTTTGACGTTTTACCTAATAGTTGGATAGCTTGTCGTTCGGCTATTAGCATTATCAATGATGACGATGGGCGGGAAGCTAGCCTGGGAAATGCTAATCCTTAGCAGTTGTCTCACACCGCAGTGACGGAAAGCGACCAAGGTGTTCGTGTTCACTAACGTTAACGTTAACGTTAACGTTAAGCGCTGAGAGACGGCGAGAGACCTAGCAAAAAGGATTAGCTTAGGGCAGGTATTGGCAAACTACGGCCCGTCAGGCTTTTTAATCCGGCCCGTTGAATATTGGTACAAAATTGTCCAAATTATGCGGCTCTTTGCTCATTAATGTGCGGCTCTTCGTTTAAAAAATATATATATATATTTGTCATAGTTTTACTAATTTTAATTTGGGAGTTATGGGTTTAAATCTGCATCATACTGCCGAATGTGTGTGTTTGCCGAGGGTGTAATTATAGTTTCCGCCTCTACGCAAAATGGCGCACTTTCGTCCTTTTCGCTATTTGACCTGAACGCTGTCTACACGGTGAGAACTAAATTAATTATTCACAAAATAATTCCCGCTTTGACTGTTGCATTTCACAGTCAGTTCCTGGTGCGCATGCTGATTATTCAAGGAGTCTACGGGTCTTAAAAAGGTCTAAATGATGAAGCCAGTGTTCTCCCGGCCTCAGAAGAAGGAGTGGAGATCCGACTGAGGACACGGGCGTGTTTTGTATGTATTTATTTATGAAGGAACATCGCTAAGCGATGTACTGCTGTGGGGGGCATCAGCAACACGTCTTTTAGCCACCTTTAATTCATATTTTTGTCATTCATGCAGGTGGATAATGAAGGTGGACCATCCATTATTGAGGACAATGGAAGTCAATTGATGCTTCAGAGGAAGGAAGCCTCAGCACCTGAGGAGAACAGAAAGCTCCTCGCCGAGTCTCAAGAATCTGACTCCAACACACCATCTTTTTTTTAAAAAGTGCATTTGTTTAGTTCGTCAATGTTCTTATAATAATGTTCGTCGTAATGTTTTAATAATGCTAATAACATTTGAATAAAATGATACCACAACATATTTGTATGTTTTTAAAGCATGTTACCCTACTGTAAAATAACAACAGTCTGGGAATATTAAAAAAAATGCTGCTGAAAACATTTTAAGAATGTTAAGGTTCTGACAATACTGTCAAAAACATTTTAATAATGTTACCACAAAACATTTGTAAAATGTTTTCATAGCATGTTATCCTACTATAAAATAATTACATTCTGGGAATATTAAAACTTGCTGCTTAAAAGAATGTTACCACAAAACAATTGTATGTTTTCAAAGCACGTTATCCTTAAGAATGTTAAGGCATCATGTTCTGACAAAATTATCAAAAACATTTTAAGGTTCTCACCAAACATTTTTAGAATGTTTTTAGAGAATGTTATCCTACCTTTTAAGAACATTCTGGGAACCAAAATAAAACTTCCCGTTAAAAACATTACCCGAACATTGCATGGCAACGTTCTGAGTGGTTTTAGAACCATCATTTTCTAGCTGGGTTGCCATCCGTCAGAAATGGGGAGATTTTCCAAAACCACTACGGGGGTTATTGGGGTCTTCCCTCAAAAATACATCATGTTTCACAGATTTAACTTCCTGCATTCTATTGATTTTTTAAGGGTGTGAATCACAAAATAAGATCAGTTTTCTGTTTGCTTTTTCAGTAAAAATGTTTTATTACTAAATATATATATATAGACACACAAATACATTGACATAAAGTATGCTATACTCTATAGCTTATTAAAGCTTATTAAGTCGGCTATTGAACTGTTAATTTAATACAATCTCTTTTCTTAATTTGTGTAAAGGGTGCCAAGAATTCTGGAGGGCACTGAAACATCTCTGTAAACCTCTGCCTCTTACTCCTTTAACTTCTTAACTTGCTCTGTTCTCTAGACGTCTCATCGCGTTGCATTATTGGATTGGATTAGTAACTTCATATTGAACTATTACAGACAATCCCTGTTAACCAGCCACATAGATACAAGCGTCAGATTGAGGTAACGTTATTAACTACTAAAAAGTACCTTTTCATTTTGGTTGATGTCTGAATAGTTCTTCTATTCAGAATTCTTCTTGTAGCTTCTATGGTAGCTGGCGTCGTTCGTGGTGTTTGGTTAACGCTATCGTTTACGCTCCAATAAGGGACGGGTACTTGTCCAGGACAAGCAAAAGTAATGTTTCTTTTTCGTTCGATTTTATTTTTTATTTTTTAGGTATGACACCAGCGCAACCCACTCACACATGTGCGAGTGGATACATATTTTTCTTTGCACAGTATAATTCACAATTAAAAAAAACAAAAACATTTTAAATACATTTTCAAAGCATATGCCATCAAAACTGTCACACTCTACATCTCTGATCATGTCATCCACACAGACAGAGGACTGCAGGGGGGGACTGCTTCAGGAATACTGGTGAACACAGAGCCTTCAAGCGAAAGGTGCTAGCGAAAGGATCGGGTGGGGGATGGTCGGTCGGAGAGCAGTCTTTCTAGTTGGGTGGTCGGTCAGACACAGTGACGTCTGTGACAGATACCCCCCCACCCCCCTCCTCCACCCTCACGTGGGTGGCGCTGGAGACAGAGAACCTGCTCCTGCAGGCTCCTGGGGCCGGGCTGCATAACGTGTCTCCTAATGTGGCGACGGTGGCGGCAACCTCCCAGCTCCCCGGGCCACTCACGTTTACATTCAGTAACCTGATCGCCCAGCGCCAGATGCTAAAAAGCTAACAGTCTAGACCCAAGAAGGCATCTGTGGTCAGGATTCTCTCTCTCTGTCCCTCTTCTATTCTCCGTCTCTGTCTTTGTCTTTGTCTCTCTCTCTGTCTCTGTCTTTGTCTCTCTCTGTCTTTGTCTCTCTCTGTCTCTGTCTTTGTCTCTCTCTCTGTCTTTGTCTCTCTCTGTCTTTGTCTCTCTCTCTATCTCTCTGTCTCTCTTTGTCTCTCTCTGTCTCTCTTTGTCTCTGTCTTTGTCCCTCTCTGTCTCTCTTTGTCTCTCTCTGTCTCTCTTCCTCTCATTATATTTCTTCCTCTCTAGTCTATACCTTATCTTTGTGGTGTGTGTATGTGTGCGCGCGCATGCGTGTGTGAGAGAGTTGTCGTATTGAGGACCATTTTATTTCATGTCATTGGTAAAAGTGAAGTAATTCTTGGCCATATGTACAACGTGTTTTGTCGTCTTGAGCATTTGTCCTAGAAAATTGGTAAACGCACTCCCGTTCTCTGTCTACCATACTGCAGATCAGTACATACTCTGTGGCTAGGTAAACAATAACTCATGAAAACAAGTGAACAACAGTGTCAAACTATGCCATGTGAAAAGTGAAAGTAGAATAAAGATGCAAAAGAAACATTGTGCGTTAACCGTAGTCACGAAGGATATCGGGCTGTTTTTCAAACCCCCAAACCGAGACCTTTAATTGTACCGCTTACAGTGCTTCCCTTTGCTTGAAGGCCGGGCGGGTAGACACGCTGGAACTCATACCGGGGATCATGTCTTTAGGTCACCGCGTCCGGGACATTTTAGTGTTTTATAGATATTTGTCGGGACTCGGGACACCCAGCTTGAAACCGGGGGCCGTCCTGGGCAAACCGGGATGTCTGGTCCCCCTATATGGAGCCTCTCTCGGCATCGTCTCTACACAGGGATACAGCGAAGCCACAACAAAGATGGTTTTTGCTAGAAGCAATAGTGACCAGGGCTAAAACCAAACAAACCAGACCTACTTACCACAGCTGCTTGCTGGCGTTGGTGGGTAGTTAAAGGGGGGAAGGCAGGCCTTCTAATGGAGGCACATGGTAAAATGGGGAAAAGGACCAGATAATCTGAGTCAGCATGGGATTGAATGTTACAAACGAGATGCGTTGAGTGAAGGATTTCTAAAGTAGTCCCTGGCGGGAAGTTAAAACACAGCAGCTTCTCCCGCAGACAGGCGGGCAGCATGACGGATGATGCCGGGTGGAAACAGTAAGTCTAGTTTCACGTACGTAGCTTTTGGCCCGGTCCCATTTGCCTTCCCTACACCCTCCGACTCAATTCGGAGACACTCCTTGGTGTCGAGGTCCCTCCAAACGTCACCGAGGGATACAAAAAACAACTAGGAAATGGGACACACTCCCGACTCCCAACTTGCCAACGGCTTGTACAGACATTGTAAAATCGCAAACGTATAAAATCGTTTGACATGACAAATAAATAACAATCTTTTTTTTTGTGAATTACATTATGACCAATCATTTTTTATTTAACTTATTTGTAAGATGTCATTACATTTGTGCATTCTTCACGTTGGCGGACATTGTTGAAATTTAAAATCAAAATGCATTCTTCGACCCCTACCCACGAACTGAGCCGGCATGTGCATTCACTCCGTTTGTAACGCCACCTGGAGGCCACAGACGGCACTACACCTACTGTCAAACTGGGAGACACTCAACAC